>CAFUXE010000482.1:257215-273395 GCA_903364295.1 Serranus cabrilla
TCGTGGCTTTCGCTTGGGAAAACGTGGGCAAAGTCGATCATCCTGACCTCCACCTCCGTGTCTCCTTCGCTCCCTTCTGTCGCGACGCCTCCTCGTCCTTTCAGCTCCTCCTCCTCCTCCTCCGCTCTCCCCCTCCTGCCCCTGTCTTCCCTCTCTCCGTCCTCATCCTTCCCTTCCAGTTGCGATTTGTTTCCGTTTCCGTTTGGTGGTTGCTGCAACTCGTCTGTCCGTTTCCATTCAGAGTTGTCTTCTTTACACAGTGCTGAGATGTTATCTGCAGAAACCGAGCTCACCGTAGCATCGCCGTCTCCGCTGTTGCCGTGCAGATGACCCTTGGCACAGTGGTGGTGGCCTCCTTTCCTGTGGTTGGTGTAAATGGTGGCCAGGCTGTAGTCCCAGGGCACTGGCACCTGAATGTTGTTGTTGTTGTACTCGGCTATTTCCTCTTCCTGCCTCGCCCCTTCCTGTCTCGCTTTCCCCTCCCCGCCTCGACCGCTGTCGCCCGCCGATGACAGCTTGGCGGGTTTCCCGGCAGTCGGGCTGATCGACGGGGTGCTGAGAAGGGACGATAGGGAGGACGAGGAGGAAGAGGAGGGGATGCCCTCGTAAACGAAGAGGAGGGAGCTGGCGTAGAAGGCCAGCTGATGCTGCGACTCAAACCAGCGAAGGATGCACTGAACTCTGCGGATGCTGGCTGACACTGCGTCCTTCCTCAGACTTACGCCATTGTGGAAGAATTTGGCCAGGCCTGAAGGAGAGGAGAGGAGAGGCATGCATGTGATTTAAGATGCAATTATAGGGGACAAAAATGCAGCAATGACACTGGTCAAGACTGTGTACAGTATCTGCAATGTCCTCAAAAATGAATGGCAAGTAGTAAAATTGTGATCATCACCAAACTGATATTCTGTCTCCATCCTGGCAGAGATTACTCGTTCAGTGGAGACACGGAGAGCAACAACAGCCCAACAGAGAGGAATCACAGGCGGATGTGTTGTGCAGTTGGGTGTGAGTATGATCAGTGGTTGCGTTAACCAAATATTTTCCCTGTGTGCATATTAATCATCTATTTTGTAGTGTTGTCTTGATCTCAGGTGCGTAACCTCGTCCAATTGGCTTCAGCTTACGCATTTGTTGGCTGTGTTCGCTCGTAAATATTCTCTCAGAGCACCAGATCACTGTTGGAATACACTTAGAGCTCTACACTGTTGGAGCTGCAGAGCGTAATGTTACTGTGGCCTCTCAGCAAACAGCTTAAACTGCAGCTAACTACTGTTAGCTAGTAGCATACAACAACAAAATGTCATAGTAGCTCAGTGACAGAAGTTGCATTACCGCCACCTACTGGACTGGATTGTGGAGCAGTAGCTTCGCAGAAATAAAAAATGAATTTGCTCTATTATTCAGAGTACTTTGAAATAATTAATTGGAGACAAATCTTACACACTGCACCGTTAGGTACGTGATCACCTGAGAATTATTTTTGAAAAGTTCCTCCTGGTGAGTCACATGTTAAAGTGTGTTAGTGAAAATCTTAAAACCTTTAAGTCATGCACACACAATGCGGACAAAACACACACACATACCATCTTTAATGGTGTCCTTAACCAGTCCCCTCCCGTAGTGCTGGTCGTAGGAGTCGAATGTATCACTGCACATCTTATACACCTGGAACAGAAGAAAATACACTTTGTGTTTAAGGACATACACAAAAACAGCACATTAACAATATGTTGGAATAAACAAAGACTCATTTTGTTTTGAACTGACAGTTATTGCTCAGAATCTCCCTTAATGTTATCACAAACTTCATCATTATGTGACTCAGTTGGTAGAGGTCGCCCACCGATTGGAAGGTCGGTGGTTCGATCCCTGACCATGGCAGCCTTCATGTCGAAGTATCCTTGGGCAAGATACTGAACCCCAAATTGCTCCCGATGCTGCGTTCATCGGTGTTTGATTGTATTCCTGATGGTGGCAGGTGGTTTGAATGTGTGTGTGAAAGGGTGAATGAGCGCAGTCTGTAATGTAAAAAGCGCTTTGAATGGTCGCAAAGACTAGAAAAGCGCTATAGAAGTGCAGTCCATTTACCATGAAGAAACTCTACACAAAAAATAAGTCTGCTGCTGACCAACTGAAGAACCAGTTCTCCCTCTTACTGATCAAACATGGACTCCATCTAGTGGTGCATAGCTGCTCTCACACCTGCATCCATAACTGACCAGCTTTGACTGCAGGTGTAAACAAAAAAACTTTTGATCCATGTTATGATAAAAGCTGAGTGCAGAACTGATAACCAACAGTTGGTGCAATGTCACATGAGGGTCTCTTCCCAAACTTTATAACATGTTTACTCATGCTGCAGTTCATGCTGCCCCAGGACACCAGTTATCCAGATTAGAAAGATGACCATGAGAATGAGTTTGGATTTCTACACTAGTTTCTACACTAAAACAACCAATCTAAATATAGTTTAGAGGGAACCTCACTAATGTTAAGACGAAATATGAACGCCACTATAATCGTTTATTCTAAACCTATTTTTAACTGACAACTGCCCCAGTGCATGTTGGGAGGGTTCCCAGTACACCTGTCCCATGTCATGTTCTTATGACTCAGCCAGTTAAATGAATGCGGATCATAGTTTAAACTCTCAACTAATTTCAAATAGTTGTGAACAGTCATTATGTCTACCGATTTAAGTAGTCTGGGTTCGTTTCTCAGACAAAGTAAGTGGTTAGTTTGTTACCTTTTTTCTGACAGTTTCGGCACAAAGCTTTTGTCTTCGTCAGAGCTGTCACCGGATGTCAGGTGGTGACGAGTCTTATCAGCTGGTGTTACCACCAACCACTTACTTTGTCTAAGAAACGAACCCAGACTACTTCATTTTAAATTGGGTTTGAATCCGGCTCAGGGCACTTTCCCGCATGTCCCCTTTTCACTCTCTATATCTGTCTCTGTTAATAAAGTTGTAAAATAGCCCAAAAAAAATCGTAATTTAAAATGTATTTCAAAATAAGAGCACACTATAATTCAATTAATCTTAATCTGGGATAAACAAACCAATCCTCTAACTGCGTTTAACGACCAAAGTTAGCCGAGTGAGAATGAACAGAGTCCCTTTAGCCTGATAACAGCATGCTGGTTATATAAAAGCTACATTTGAAGAACATGACCGAGTCTCAGGGCGTCACAGTTTCACATTCAGACCAAGACGATTCTCTCTCAGCACTACACTTAATCATCTCTTCTTATCTTTTCCTGTCAATCTGTCTCTGACTCTCCTCCTAAACTGTCTTTCCTACATCAGGAAGCTCATTACCACTAATTAGTCTCCTCCTTATCTAAACAAACACAGCAGAATTTAGTATGGGAATTTTCCAAGCTCGGTGCCAGGTTCAATTCAAAAATGCCTGTTCTCGGGTACAACGTAGTTTCCAACAATGTGATTCATTTACAGCTTGGAATAGTTTTGCTCTTCAGCTGCACTGAATTCACCTCTAGGCCTGTTATTACAAACTGCGCCCGTACTGGAAACATAATTCACACTCAAAATATCAAAATATATTATATATATATATTTTGCCAAAAATATCAGCACAAGGTGATTCTTCTGTTTTTATCATCTGTAGTGAGCGTTACCTCTTTGGTTGAGAAATAGACAGAACTTGTGATCAGCTTATAATATATGTCGACGAGTTACACAGCGATATCCATCTAGAGTTCGCTAACATTATTCACAGTAAAACTACAGGTCTTATCAGACCATGTAAGGCTGTAGCAGCAAACCACTGAGTGCACTGATAGGACCAAGCACACAGTTAATATTCCTTAAGAATTCAACTTTTCCTTTCAGTTATGTAAAGATTGTTATATTTCTTTGATCTTGCTTTTCCTACAGAACATTTTAATGATAATGCCGCTGTACTTTTGGTCAAGTAACATCTTGAATGTAATTTTTTTTACACTTCGGTATTACTGTTATAACTTATGTATCAGCCTTTTGGTTCAGATCTGCTCAAAACTTAATTTGTTTGTACTTTGGCCCATTATGAGCCAGTAGTTTTTTTTTTTTATAATCCTGACAACAAAGAAACAAACTGAAATAAAACTAGATACCTCTTTGTGGAGGTTTTTATCATTTGATTCATTTTTCATGTAAAAAATATGGATTAATGCAGCTTTAAGTTCTGCATTTCTTTCAAACGCATTAGAAAACACAGGTTAATTCTGCAACCTCCTCAGTATACGACGTTCCTGCAAGACCTTGTTGGTAATGTGCAGGTTTGATCAGGGTCTGAATAATGTTTTACAGCCCGTGTTGTAGCACAGATTAAACATCAAGTTAACTTCCTGAAAATTCATGTCCACCAAACTCCATAGAGATCATATAAGCAAACATCAGAACACTAACATATGATCCGTTTACAAAGGGCGGCGACATGCAGCCATAAAGCTCATGACTGTCATTTACACTGAGGATCAGATTTGACAAACATTAGGACGCCTTTTATGGCAAATCATCAATGAGGGGCTTGTTCCAATACACAAAGACTGACTGTTAGAAATATATTATCAACTCAAACTCAGTTTGTGACCCCTTTGTAGCCCTGAGTTACACCCAGACTCACCCCGATCCACACACACTACTCCGTCCCTCTTATGTAACATTATAGTTAGTTATGTGTTCATGTATGTTTACAGCCTTAACAACTGGATTGTCCTCCACTGGGTTTGATGAATTATTATATTAATTATAGGGCAATATAGCCAAAATCCCAATATATGTCACAGTAAAGATTATATGACAAAGTTTTTCTGGTAATTCAATTAATAAATCATCTTTTTGTATACTCCTGTGTACATTGAATTCTTAAATTTGAGTTAGTATGTGCTTGTTATTATCAATTTAGACAAAAATGATTGTGTCTCACGATATTTCAATATATGATTTCATCACAAAATGATTTCACTATTATTTTACTGAATTATCGCCCTGACCTGGTGAAAACAGGCATTAATTTATTATTATTATTAGTTTCAAATGTATCGTTTTCTGCTAAAGCAATGCTTTTATTTAATTATTTGAAGTATTTTGTTGAAAAATGTCTTCACGCTGGACAGAGTAAGATATTAGCACGAATCGTTCTGGCTCCAGTATTCAGACTGTGACATGATACTGCCCCAGTGTTCAAAATCACTTTTATAAAAAAGTATAAAAATCACACTTTAAATACAGACTGACACATGTTTTGTTTAGTTCTTGCTGCAGACAGGAAAACCCAGAGCAGGACACTCGCTGATGACGACGCTGACAGTTGGCTGCAATGGAAACTGATGGAAGCGATAAAGGTTTCGCTATTTGACTCGCTTCCTTTCTTATAGATGAGAAGCTCTCGTTTTCTCTTCTGATTTTTATCTGTTTCACCCACGGGGACGAAATAATGAGACGCTGACATGATGCATGTTTTCTGCTTTACAGCCTGAGGTCGGGGCTCGGGATCGTCCAAACAGCTTCAGATGAGCAACTGCTGTTTACACGAATGGTAAACTATGTGTGTGTGTGTGTTCAAAGACACGAGTGGGTGAATTATATGCTGTTAATCTCAGTCAACAGTGTGCACATATTTCACATGTCACACGGGTTAAACATTAACCCATTTCAGGATGTTCAACAGTTTCTCCTGTTGTTCCTCACTGTGTGAATGAAAGACGTCATCAGTGACTCCTGTTATAATGTTGAGTTGAAGAGGACTCGGTTAAGTTTTCCAAGAGTGTTATGGCTGTGAAAACCTTGAAAAAGATTTGTATTAGCATAATATTTATCTATGTTGCATCATGTTTGTTATGAATTTGACCTTTCTGTTATTTCGGCCTGTGGCTCCTGGCAACGTTGTAAATTGTTTTGTAAAATGTAAAGTTAAAGTAAAGAAAATATACAGTGCCAGTCAAACACACCTTCTCATTCATTCTCATTTGTTTTTTCTTTAGATATATTCTACATTGTAGAATAATATTAAAGAAATCAAATAATGAAGGAACACGTGGCGGTTTTATATCCTTTACTAATATCATTATTGTTATTATTACCATGATTATCATTAGTACTGCTTTACTTTACTGCTATGTCTATTTAAAATATTATCATATATGGTAAAGAAACAAAATAAAAGACATTATTTAAGGAAACGACATCCCACAAAATTGATTAAGAAATCCCCAAAAGCCTTAAAATATTGGCTAATTTAAATCAATTTAAGTCAAACATTTCCTCAGATTCTAGTCCACCACTTTCAAAATAACAAAAGAAAAAAAGACATGTAGAGCAAACTGAGTTTTAAAAGGATTAGATTGATAAATTAAAGATCCTCTACATCAGCAGGTCAGACTCACCCTCATGCCGAGGACCAGGAAGCCGATCTCCTCCATGAGTGGGTACTTTCGGATCTGCTGTTCCCGTTTCTCCTGCGAGGCGAACGGATCGTAGCTCCGCTGGCCCAGCTTCACGTCCATGATGCACGGTTTGACGAAGCGTCGCGTCACATCCTCCAGCTTCAGGTACAGGTCTGAGACGGAGGCAGGGAAATGGTATGGAGTTATTACTAGTCTGTTCATACATCAATCATACTGAACAGTCAGTACTGCTCATAACATGTTCTGATATGATGATATGATAGCGGCTCTTCCCTGACTGTTGACCTTTTTTCAATGTCATGGTGACAAAAATGTTTGCAGTATGATGTGGGACTTTCACTTTACCTTTAACCCCTTTATGATTTATGATTATGATTATATTTATGATTAATGACAATAAAACTGTTGTAACCTCTACGATAATCACAGCCTCATTAAACTTAACCAAAATCAGACCCAGAGCATTCAGATATTGACAATAAGGGAATTTCTCAGCAGTTTACACAACAGAATTAGTCGCCATCCAATCGCCAAATTGTTTAAAGTTTTTTAAACCAAATCACAGCATGGATTTTTCTATGTTCTGTATTTTTCTATTGTTTCAAAGGTCTTGGTGTATTGACGCAATATTCTGCTGGGAGTTTCTGATCATTTGTATCCATTCTGGACAAAGAAATGGTAAAATTCTGCAGCACATGTGTTAAACAAATGGTATTAACCCAAAAAATGCTGCAACAACTGCCTTCAGAAATCCATACATTAATGATCCAAACCCTTATTCACCTTAGCAGGTTTAATAAATTGATTAGATTTAAATATCTATAGATTTATATAGAGAGAGATTTGAGATTCCCAGCTTTCATGTGATACACCACTTCTGTGTTGCATCTACTGTTGACCTGCTTTCTCCCCCTAAAAAAAACACTGCCCACAACCCTCAATTATCTATTAAAGGGGAACAAACACTAAGTGCACTCACACTCTCTCCTAAACACATTGATAGTGGAAACATCTGTGAATAGCCCCGACTCTCTGTGCACACTCTGAATTAAAACCTGATCATGTGCATGAGAAAGGATTGTTGTCGGCTTCTCCCCGCAGATACAACGGCTAAAATCAATCTAGAGTTTGTTGGCCAGAATTGATGAATAGCTGTGAGATTGATAGCATTGTTTGTTAAGGCAGTGCTACGAAAACAGACTAATCAGACACCCAACTCTTCAAATAAGCTAACACATGAGCCTAGCCAGTAAGGACAGTAGCTAGATAGATAGTATTATTTTATTATTCATTTAATAAAGCACACAAACACAATACAAGTAGCCTATGGAATCTTATTCGGTCAGACCTATTGACACACGCACAGAGCTCTCTTACCTGCGGGGCTGTCAGGGGAGGACCAGGTGCCGTAGTACTTGGGCAGATGGTTCTGGAGCTCCATAAGGCATGGATCACAGCAGTCCTCTGCATACACCTAGGACACACACACACACAAAAAAAAAAACATGTTACCACCATCATACATGTGGTTATCATATTTTTTTTACTGTATTTGTAATAGAGGGCTGCAACTAGTGATTATTGCATTCTGGTTTAATCTGGTGGTTACTTATTGGATTGCTCATTATTTGGCCTGTCATATGGAAAAAAAGATTCATCACAAGTTCCCAGACTCCATGGTGACAGTTCAAAACCAAAATTATATTACATTTATGATGACAATTTATTTGAATGACTAATGGGAGAAGTGGGCAGTGGTCTGGAAACAAAAGGCTACATTCTAGGGTTGGACCATGGAAAGTCCACCACCGAGTGGAACATAATGAGACTGATGACTCCAGTCCACTTAAACAATAATGGACACATTCTTAAAAAACAAGGAGTGCTGTGTTCATCTTCCCCATTCCAACCTTTATACAGTAAATTATGCACAGCCTGCCAAACACTAGTTGCTCCATCAGTTTGTTTAGTAATAATAATAATAATATGTTAATCACGTTTAATCACATTAAATATTACTAATGCAGCACATGTTCATTTAGCACTGTGACACTTTAGCCTCTAGTTTCAGTCTTTTCCACAGACTTCGATTCTTTGCTGGCCTTGTGTGCATTAGCAGCTTGCACAGTTACATACAGCATTGTGTACATGTACATGTGATGTTTTGAGTGTGCACAAGGAGCCTATATTCATAAACCGGTCTGTCAATGTGTTTTGTGTGGTTGCAAGAGAAATAGGGACAAGGAAGAGCTGAGCAAATCCATACTGTGTATAGCTTCACCAAGGATGCTGTTTCCCCCTTGGATGGATAAAAAAGTAACAAATATAAATACTTCTCTGTATGGGAAACACTTGCCGTTCAGCTGGTTTGTATCAATTCCAACTGGTTTAAGCTAGCACACCAGAGCAGACCGGCATGTTTGGTATTTTTTACTTCATGAATGAAGAATCATTCACATCTGAGCTGTTTGGTCCCTTTGAAACAAACTCTGGTGCATTTTGGGTTTGTTTCTGCTGTGATTTCTTTTCCTCACATATTCTGTCCAATAGATGAAGGACATTTGTTTACAATGCTTGGTGCACTTGATAAAGCACAGCGTGGAAGCAAACCAAATGAAAAAAACAACAGAGTTGCAACTTCACCACTAAATCCACCAGACTTTAAATGTGAAAGCAACCTTAATCAATTAACAACCAAAGCTGATTAATTAATCAACTAATCATTTCATTAATAATACAGGGCTGAATTAGCTTGAAAATGGTAAAAGTTTTTAGCACAACACAGCCGCCCATTGTGAGCCTGTAACAGGACATTACTAAAACGTCCTGATGTCCCAGCCTGGTTCAGGATGTCAGGTCTGTGTGAAATGTGTGTGTTGGGATTAACTTTGACGGGTTCGGTTGTGAGACGGGCGGACATGATACCATGACTCACTCCCTTTTGTATGAGAGTTGCTGAAGCCGACAGTGCTGCTAAACTCTAAGGCAAACACTGACGCTGAGAGCAGGCGACCGCCATGTGCCTCTGTGTGATGTCATAGACTACTTGTATTCAAAGTACTGTTGAGCTTTAACAAGTCGGTATGTGAGTCACAATGCAAACATAGTGAGCGCTCTAAAAACACAGATCAATTTCATTAGTGCATTATGAGAAGTGGTGTAACATTAAAAACACAATACAAAAATGTGACCATGTGCAACGTGAAGCTGAGCAATTAATTACCATGTCAACTTGTACTGAAATTATTAGTTGATTTGTTTTTGACAAAAATCTAAATAATTTCAGTAATCACTAAAATAATTTATCAAGTAAATATGCTGTAGATTTTCTCTTTCATATCACAGTAAAATAAGTGGATTTTGAACAGACTTGGAACAGAAAAAAGCAAAGCATGTTTAGCCATCATATGGGAAAAAGAAAAGTATTAATGAAAATACAAACAAATCTGATCAGTTGATTATGTAACCAAACCAATGGCATCATATGCAAAGCGTTATAATACTAATATTTAAAAGCTCATTGTTTTTGACTTTTTATTTTAGATTTTTATGAAAAGCCTTATTTCTTTATTTTCTCCTCAGAGAGCTCATGCACTACTGACATGGAGAAACTACAGAATGCTTGTTCTGCAATTTGTATTATTATAATCTAACTTTATATAGATTTTTGCCTGATTTATTCAAATAAAATACATTTTTATTTTATAAAAATAATAAATAGACCTTATAAATATATAAACACTTGTTTCATGTTTAGAAAGACATATCAACTAAAAAATAAATCATGTCTGCATGTGATACTATGTGATGTGTAGAGGTTTTGTGAAACATCAGTGTTACCGTGCTGTAAAACTGCAACTCTCGTGGACCTCTGGGTGGAGGCTGAAGCTGCTTCAGGACTGTCCCATCTGGATGTTGCAAAATGCCTGCAACATATACAAAAATGGAAATGAAACTCAAAGCAAAGTTTAGCAATAAAGCACAGTAACGATTTTAGCCCTTTATTTAGTAAAGACTATCCCTGGGTCCAGAGCTTTTAATCCTTAACAGCACCAAGTTGACTAAAGAAGACACAAACAGAATGTAACACTTTGAAGTATAGAAGAATAGTAAGTAACAGATGACAAAAGGACCCAATCAGCTGTTACAGTAAAAGTACAGTAAATTACAGTAAAATTAGGGCTGGGAGATATGACCAAAATCTTCTATCTCGATATAGGAAATATGATGATATAGCATGTTTTCTGGTAATTCTGTTTATAAATTGTCTATATGACATAACTACATGGTAAAGCCTGTTTTGGTATGTTCCATACTGAGTGTTAGCAAAACAGCACATCAATGGTTCACTCTACTGGTTTTTGACATTGAGATAGAAACATATAAATAACTTTTTTTTATCGTTTAGGTGATATATATTGTCATATCGCACAGCCCTAGTGCTGGTTATTACCCAATTAGACAATCCAACTTTGTGTCACGATATCTCAATATTTGTTTTTAAACACAATATGATGCAAATGAAAGATGAAAAATTAATGTATTGCCCAGTTCTTTCAGGATGCAAGTAAAGATATTGTTAATTTAACCGTTAACAGTTCATCATGATCCCTGTCCATAAAAACTTAAGTTAATGTCAAATAATGAATTGTAAACTACACACACACACACACAAACGAGACACCGTTATAAAATACAAGTAAAGACAGATAAAGACACAGGGAGCACTAAGTGTCAAAACATAAAAACGCAAAAAGTTAAATCTGTCAGTATAGGGGTATGAATATGTGCTAATGAGAGGAAAATAATGAGAGAGAAAGAGACAGAGAACGCAGCATGAGGGCTGACTCACATGACCATCATATACTTTTGCAACATTTACACCACCTGACCATGCTCCTGACAAACAATGACTCCTTGTTCTAAACATGTAGACAGAAAAAATTACATGGAATTGGATATTGAGAAAAATATCTAAGAATCAAGCCCTGTTAGTATCATAGAGTAGGGAACTAGCTGTGACTGAACAAGTCATTGAGTCACACATTTGGTTAAACTTTAAGGACATGATTTGCATTTTAATCAGCTTGGAAGATTTTCTATGGATGGTTGGAAGGTTTTCTATCTGTTAACATTTAAGAGATCTCCACAGGTGTTCTAACAAAGTATTTGAGCATTCAAAGGCTGACTGAGTTAGTGGGTTTGGTGAAACAACTGGATTGAGGTTTAGAACACTATAAGACAGGATTTTACAGCTCCGTTGAGTTATCAGGGTGATGCAGCATGACATTGTGTTCTGCAAGGCTTAACTTCTCTGCCAGACAACTTGGTTGCTGGATCACTCTGCATCATCAGCCCCAACAAAACGCAGCTTTTCAACATGAATTGAATTCTGTCACACTCAACAATTTTGGCCAAACGCTTGATGTATGTATATCAATTATAGGCATATGATGTGACATTTACGTTAAATTTATGTGACACTATGCACCTTTAAAGTTGATTTGCAATCTGCCAATAAAGACAGAAGTAGCAGAGGAACAAGAGCGTCAAAAATGTGGTTTGGGTGTGGGAGCTTTCATAGTTTCAGAGGAACACAACACAATTTGAAATGCATGCCCAAGTATTCCTAACTACAGTTAGGGGAAGCTCACAGACAGACCGGGAGCTCAATTAATCAATTATTAAATTAATTTACTTCCACACTATTCAGTGTGAAGTAGGGCTCAATGATTAATTGTAGTCAAATGGACATCACAATGTAATAAAACATCATTTTAAAATCGCAAAAGCTGTGATTAAAAATAGAACGGTTAACGGTCTAACCAACACCTGGCCACGTGGGCTTCATGTGCACACGTGCTGCCCCACATTTCATGTGACTAATGAGGACGAGAGCAGATATACAGAACAACTGCAGTGCAATTTACAGTGTAATCTGAGGGGGAACTGGCCGGTGGCCCTCACACTACTGCAAGAATTTTGCAGATTGGGAAGGCATTATCAGCAATAACCTCAACAATTTGTTGTCAACGAAGAACACACAGCAGGAGTCAGGAAGAAATAGCAATAATGAAGTGTTTTGTGTTGCATTCTCTTGGTTTTTAGTATAATCTTACATTTGAACAGGAAATTCATCTAAAGTTACCCAGAAATTTGGCTTCTTGGCCAGCCTATTTCGAGCGTAGAAAGAAAGATGCAGTGAGGAGATGACATCATCACATGCTGACCACACATGATTACAGATAACTGAGTGAACCTGATGTGGAGAGGATTAGTCTGCTCTTTGATCTCTAGATTCTTCTAAGAACAGCGTGCACACACATGCAAATACTAAACACTATCCAAAACGCCCAGACACACGTTAAAATACCCAGCACACAAAGGAGAGGGTGAGGATGTGAGCCTGCAGGTGCACAGCTGACCCGCGTCTGTAAGGTCATCACTCTGAATCCTGAGACCGAGCAGGAGGCCGTCATGCCTTCACTCTGCAGCTACTGTCACGCGCTTTCTGAAGGCGCTGGCAGATCAAACCTGCTGTGTGAGCGGGGCTCTTAGCGCTGAACAGCCCAGCATCAGTCCAATACACCCAGACAACAACTTCAATCAATGTTGCATGTTAGCAGCATCAGCAGCTCCAGCGCTCTGTCTGTGTCTGCACAGGATGTGTTCACGCACAGTGAGAGTGTGAGCGAGCTTAGAGCACAACACACCATCACTGTGATGGTTGTAGTCACACACATATAGCAAGAGTAAAACACTGCTATTATGCCACCGGTGTAGACAGCTGTATAGATTAAAATAGCAGCGCATCTGTTCTGTGTGTGAGAATCACGGCTGAAGACAGGGCTGTGAAGCCTTTACTATACCTGCTAGTGTTTTTTCGATTCTTATTACTGTTTCAATGCTCATTATCTGTTTTGATACATTCAAGATTATTGCTAGAATGGATCCGTCTTGTGTATATATATGCCATCAGGTTCTTGTTGTTATGTGGGAGAATCAGATGGGCTCTGGACTACTCAGGATTTAACCTTTGTTGACCCTCTTTAAATGAAACTAATGCTTAGTGGTTGTAGAGAATCCTTGAAAGAATTTAATGATTTTCAGACCACAAATTAAATGAAAAATGGTTAGCTAGTGCATCCAGTGGTCCCTCCACCTTCCTCCCAGCAGAGGCAAGGACTTGTTAGATCCAGTGCCACTGTTGGGCTTATGAAAATATGGAGGCATTCAAGGTTTAGTCAGTGTGTGAAAAATTCCTGCTATAGACGGCGATTGCATTCTTGTTAACACTGAAGGGGAGATGTTAATATTAGCCTTGTTGTAAGCTAACGCTAGCCCGCTAAGTCTAACTAGCTACCTTGCAGACTACCTGGAATCCATGAAACTGCAGGTAATAAATAAAATACAATGATTGATACCGCCCCCCAGCCTCTGACAGGAGCAGTTTGCAGTTTGAGACCAGCAAAGCGTTTTCCTCGCTGAGAGCCGATTCTTTGGCTGCCCGAAGAACTGGTTTGAGATTAGCTACTGGCCGAACCGGCCCTTCAACTGCCTTGGTCAAGAAGGGGCATATGTACAACTTAAAATCGACAATTACAGTGTTATTCTAGAAAAAGAAGAAAAAAAAATTGGCCCGCATCAACAGCTAGAAAGGAACTGCTAATTGATTCAAACCATCCCACTCATATATGAAGCCATCATTGTGTTTTTTCTTTCGGTAGCTGTTTCGGTTCTTAGTACTGCTTCTGTGATACATAACTGACTGCAGATCATTTTAGGTTATAAAGTCCGGCCCTGCCTTCACATGCAGAATAAACATGGAGCAGCTGACAGGTGAGTAACACTGAGTAGCGCAGATGGACTTTCACCTTTGCCTTTCTGTCTTGCATCAGACGCTGTTACTACATTATGATCTAATTACACACACACACACCCTTATGGAAAAAAACTCAGATTTGCATGTGAAGTTTAAAGTTTCCTGACGGTGCTACTATAATCCCTGGGCCCTTTCTTACTTATTAAGCCTTTTTTAAACTGACAGGGCTGGCTACAAATTAATGGGAATTATGGAAACCACATGCTTCAATCAGTGACTAAAAAACCTCCACGCTGTCAGCCCTTCATGGCACATAACTGCCATCTCTAACACACATTAAAACACAGACCTATAGACTGTAGGCTAGCAGAATAGCAGTGGGAGGAGGAGTGAGCGGGATCATTTTCCGTCAGCAGCAGTACAAGCTCAACAGGATTCCAGTGCCTATTCGACAACTGCCGACTCAGTCTCAATATTGTGTCAATACTTCTTTTCCCTGCTTGTTAGTTTCAACATGTGGCCTGTGTAAATGAGGAACATAAGTTCATTCCACATTACTGTCACATATGCTGTATCACTGCTTCTCTAAATGCTTCCTATTTCTATTTCTATTTGGGGGCAGAGACGAGACATTCTATACAATACAATAGTTTAAGAAACAAACACACCACATCACACATGTTTAAACTGCATTATTCACTTAACATTAATATGGTTTATAATTAATCAAGCACGTGCAGAGGGGTGACCAGGGGCGCCGTATGGAGGGATAAAGTTAGGATTATTCACGGGCACAAAAAATATTAAAACATCACTACAATGTTTTCAGTATTATATTATCAACCAGTTGCTTTCTGAGAAAACTTTCTTCACCGAGTGCTAGTAATATTAACAGACTTGCATCTTTTTAAAAAAAAAAAAAAAAACTATTTAGAGGGCCTTTGTATTTTATAAAATATTAAATTGAATTTGAATTTTTTTACAATAACATTTCATGCACTATAATAATTTTTCCACAACCTATATAGTTTGTTTATTATTGTTTGAATTATTTTATAGCATCATTTTATCTGTGATGTGAATTTATTTTAAAATAATTTTTTTATGTACGTTATATTTTGTTTAAGTTATACATGAATGTTAAAGTGCATTCAATGAAAGTTTTTGAAATAACCTTTAAACCTTAAAAAGAAATTAGCATCAAATCAAAGTTTGCATTCTTGTCTGCACAGTGTAATATTTTTAGGGTTATTGTAATTTGCAGTAGTGAAATGGGTCACTGTCTGTGAGTATTAACTCTTTCCTGTGCGATGGTAGATGTTCTGTGCTTGGTTTGCCTGTACACTAAAGCTGCAGTTTGATTTGCTGATGTCTGCAGACACAGTGAGTAGGGACGTAATCATTTGGACTTTTTTCATTTTTGCATATTGCATGTGGTTGTTCATTCACATGTTGGTTGTGAATGTGCCTGTGCAGGTCATTCTGGATTTGTTTTGAAGTTGTGCTGTATCATGAATCATTAGCAGTATTTTAGGCATGCACTGATACTTTGCATATAATGCAACTGTTTCTACCAGTACTCTGCACTACCAGTCACTGTATTATTAAAAAAAAAGGTCGACATTTGTGGGAAGTTTAAAATGCTGTTCCTTGTGCCCCTTTTTTACATTGAGCACATGCCTCTCTAAAGGTCTCTCCACAGCCCTGATTTAATGTATAACTTAGAAATTAGGCAATAAAACTAGGTGAGTGCCATGAAACCTGTTTGCACTATAAGTTATAGGCCTGTTTCGGAAGAACAAATGGCTATATTTACAATGAAACTGCAGATATTCAACCGGCTTGTCGTTACAGTGTGGGTAGTATATGCAAATGAACAGGGTCTGGCTTTGTACATGTTGCCAGAGCCTGGAGCTCACTACTTATTTGCTCGCAAAAGTCAAC
>CAFUXE010000482.1:279417-298360 GCA_903364295.1 Serranus cabrilla
CTGGCTGCTTCCTTGACAATCTGTCACTGTTTTCGAAGCTGTCAGCTCGGTGTGTGTTCTTGTCTAACCGGACATCAGCGCGGTTGTACTTGTGTCGTTACGTGTACTTAAACGGTAGATAAGTACTACAGTAAGCAGGAAAGTTACTTCTCAACGCACCTATTTATCCGGTGCATTGCTATAATACACCTGCTATTTAGTCCGTACTGTCAGCATGATATTGTAAGTGAAAGCGTCAGGTATCTGAGTCCTCACGAAGGCCAAAATGTGCATTGGAAAGCAATAGCGGAATGTAACGAAGTACATTTACTCAGGTACTATACTTAGGTACAATTCTGAGGTAATTGTACTTAAGTATTTTCATTTGTGTAACTTTATACTTCTTTAGTAACGTTTCAGGCCAATATTTAACATGAGAAACGTTATTTATTTAAAATGATTATCCATTTATAAATTTAACCACATAACAGCGCATATTTGGTGGTCAGAATAAGCCCTATCTTGAAAAAAAGTGAAATATTGTGCACATAAATGCATCAATAATAATAATAATAATTCAATAATAGATACATAATATATATAGAGAGAGATAATCTGAATGGGGCCATTCTGCATAATAAGGACTTTTACTTGTGATATTTTAGGTACATTTTGGTGCTTTACTGAAGTAAGGGTCTGAAGTCTGAATACTACTTTCTCCACTGTTGGAAAGTCGTAAATAATATAACGTGATAAATACATGTAATTTAAGCTTTAACGTGGACATTACTCTTTCTTACCATTGAAACATTGCTATTTGGTGAAGTGACACAGTGGGAACTGATACAGTGTAGCTAATAAATGTTTTACCCACTAAATCCAAATCAAAGTACAGCCTTTTCATGCTGATGCTGCTTGTTTGTTAATAAGTTACATAGCAAATAAAAAAATAAACCTATCTTTCTTGTTCACAAAACAAGCCATTACATTTAATGGTGTCTTATAAAAGGGCCTTCTGCCAACTTTACACATTAAGATTAGTACTAACCACGATTAGTAAACTACTTGGCATGTAAAAACAGTTTTATCTTCTTACTTCATACTCTGGAGAAGCTTTCTTATATCTTAGAATATAACTGGGATATCTCAGTCCGTGCATTGATTTTTATATCGGCAAGCCTGTCAGACAAACTGGGGTTGTTGAAAGACATTTACCAGGTAAGGAATGCTGGGATACACCTTTAACACATTGTGGCAATAACATCAGTTGAAAGAAGAGAATAAGGGTATTTATGGAACAGTTGACCTTGGAACCAGTAGTTTGACACACACACACAAATGAGCTCAGGGTCCACTTACTACTCCATTAATTGATGAATAATACATAGAGATGTGGTGGAGAGTACCAAGCAAAAGTATTTGACCTTAAGATATTTTTTTCATCAGTTGTTTGCTCTTTTCTGATGTCTTTGGGGAACACATAAACTGAAGTTTTAGTTTTACAGTTTGTGCTCTTACCTTAGTTGTAGCTGAATAACTAACAGCACTATTTCTGCTGCTTTGACCAGGAGCTGCATGACCTACAGAAAGACCCTCCTGCACAGTGCTCTGCTGGCCCAGTAGGGGATGACTGTGAGTACACGTTCAATGTGATGTCACCTGAGTGTATTCCTGAGTATAGTTTTATTGTTAATAGGTGCTTATAGCACAACATGTTCAACAACAACAATGTTCTATCGAGTTACATAAACAAGCAATAAGGAAATTGTAGAAACACTCTTTGTCTTAGAAACTGAAACAGCATGGATGTTTTACAAAGTGATTGTTTTACAATTTTTGTGTTTGATAAGAGAGACGGCTCAGTTACTATTAAAAAAAAAGCAGAAGAAGGAAGAAACCAATCCAGATTCCAGTCCAGATTCCAGTCCAGGGCGTTTTGAGGGTAGTAAAAATTTGAGATGTTGCGATTACTCATTATTCCTTTGTTGGGAGATTCTGCTATACTTAGTTGGACTGCAAGTATGCCCTGCTGCTGTCGTAATCCATGTAACATAAGACCTACTCCCTAACATTCACCCCTTTCTAATATGTACAGAGTTATGTTACATTAGTAATGATACGGACTATACTATACGAACATTGTAAATAATCAAATTAGCTTTTGGCAGTGGAGCCGCTCTGTGTTGGCTCACCTTTGTCTGTTAATTTGTCATTACTTCCTCTTTAAAAGCGTATTAAAAGATAATGAAAGCTGCAGAAACGTAAATAATAGGCTTGACATTGCTCTGTGCACTGCGATTCTGCGCTCACTGCATGTCTGTTTAGGCTGATCCGTTAAACTCTCTGAGATTTAACAATTTCTCTTTTGCTTCGGATGTGTTTGAATGTTATTTTCAGATGAAGTCATGAATACCATTAGTGCCACTGGTTTAAATCACAGTGTTGGGCTCAGTGGCCGATGATTGTCAGCCATTGGCAATAGATGATGGCATCTACCCTCCTAAAACAGCCCAGCCCTAGAAGTCAGTCATAATTAGCACTAACCATCACAGCTACGTGTACCGGGGTGCATTATCTTATTGTAGTCATTACTGAATTACCTTTTTTAACCATGAAGCGATAATTTACTGTTTTACGTACTAAAATGTCCTTGTAACTAATGGATGATGGCTGATGAATGTGTCTGTGATGTGAACACATTGATCTATGTCTCTCTCTTTCTCCCTCCTTGCTTGTCTTCTTGCTTTTAGTGTTTCACTGGCAGGCAACCATAATGGGTCCGGTAAGTATGACACCATTACTTTCAGTCCTCTCATACTGACCACTGTGATTGTGCTCCATTAGAAATGGCCTCCTAGTAGCTATTGGGACTTGTCCACTGTTATTTGACATAGACCACAGTGGAGATTTATTTAGGCTAGTATTGCATTTCCTTTTATAATTTTGCATCCCCTCCTATGACTTTGATCTTAGAAGTAAACTTTCATATTTTATTAGCATGATTACCCAGATTTAAGGAGACTATAGTATACAATAATCAAAAGTTGTCACCAATATCAGAATACAACACTGGTATAAAACAAGGATATGTGACGCCTCCTTCAGTGCCACGGTAAAACCTTGTTCTTGTGGTTCTTTGCTGTAGAGAATGCTGTTAACAGCCAAAGGTTGAGGACCAATAGATCTTTAGGTCCTCTTCCTCATTCTTCTTTCTTCTCAAACTTCTGGCCCAGACCCATTGCTGCAGCTATAATGTAATCTATAATCAGCAAAAAACATAGATGGAGGCTGATATTCAACTGTGGTGTTGATTTGTAATTACGAACTTCACTTTCTGAAACAAAACCACCAGTGTTAAACTCCAAAATCCAGATAACTCAAAGGAACTTGAGCTCCCTGACACAGGACCCTGTCCTCACTGAGGGTGACTGTAACATGCTAAGTACCATGTGGCTCCAAACGAATTATATTCCATCTGAAATGTTTTTCTTCAGCAATGTCTAAAATGTCTTTATTTCAGGCTGACAGTCCCTACCATGGAGGAGTTTTCTTTCTCACAATCCACTTCCCCACTGACTACCCATTCAAGCCACCAAAGGTGAGATATGGTTTGTTTATTCAAAGCTACGGCCTGTCATATTGTGAAATTAATCATGGTCAGTGTCAGGAATCCCACTGGTCCTGGAAATCTCATACATTTTTCAAGGGATAATACTTGAAAAGTTCCATGATTGCAATGGATGCTTGTTCTTAAGCTGACATCAAGCAGAGGTCGGTTTTCTTCCAATCATGAAACATAAAAACTTTAGCTGGTTTATTATCAAGCCTATGACATGATGTCCTGCTAAGAAAATAATAACATTCTAAATCAAAAGAAATACAAGTAATTTGCCTCTGAATTTCTGCCTTTTGCGTTGCTACGCAACCTTCAGCTAATCAAGAGGAAGTTCACAAGGCTGTGCAAAAACAATAGGTGCTTCAATTCATGAACACATTCAGCCTCAAAGAACATAGAATACCGCTTCATCCATATAATACATAATATTCTATGTAATATTAAAACTGTTGCTGTGTCCCAATTACAGCACAACATACTAGAGCCAAACCCACTCTTGAATTGTGGTATAGATGTTCAGGAGTAAAACATTTCAATATCGATATATTGGCCGATATTTTCGTGTATTGAAATTTAATTACACTCATATTTGCGTTATGACTTTCACAGGTGGCACTTACTCGTAAGATGCTCTGTTTAATGTTCCAAAATATCAATGTTACTTTTTGTTTATAATTGTTTTGTGTCTGTTAAGAACATTGTGTGATGCTTGTAATTGTCATTTTTGTGTTGATTTGTAGTTTTAACCATTAAGTGAGATGACGTTTACATTTCTTGCCGCCAGCTGTATTTTACCACAGTAACTTTAATAAATAATAATAAATAATAAATTGGATTGAACTAAGTGAACCATTTATAAATGGGCAACGTTTCTAGTTCTGCATTATATTCTGAAAAATCATTTATATTGGTGCATATTGGACAACTTATATGCATGTACAGAATATTGGTTGGGCTCTACTACATAATGTTTCTTGGTAGGTTTTGAGTATACACACTATTGCTCCAATGTCTATTTTTAGTTTGTGTTCACAAAATGTTCTATGATATTGTGACAGCCTCTTCATTCAGCAGTGGTACCACTACCACCAGTAAAGGGGAAAAAAAGAAAACAAATACACATTAGTACAATCACTGGGGAAGTGCACCTTCTCTGCTCATGCAGACTGTTTTTTTCTTTTCTTTACAGGTAGCATTTACAACTAAGATTTATCACCCAAATATAAACAGCAATGGGAGTATCTGTTTGGACATTCTGCGGTCACAGTGGTCTCCAGCACTAACAGTGTCGAAAGGTAATTACGGTTTCCTAATACTATCACAAGTCGAACTACAACAGCAACTCCACACTCATTATTTAGATTGTGTGTCTTTTGAATACAAGATGTTGGCTGTGAAGTCACCGTATGAAGTGACTTTTAAAGTATGCCTTTATTACTATTATTGAAAGACTCTGTATATGAATTTTTACCAATTTCATTACATTCTTAAAGACATTGTTGTGGTGCTTTCCAACAATTGTCACAGTGTGTTCTTGTAGGGATAAAACCAGGATTGGCTTTTTTCTTTTCTTATTCTTATTTCTTTTTTTTTTTTATGTTAATGTTAACTAATATGGTGCTTGTCATTCCTCTTCATTTCAGTTTTATTGTCCATATGTTCATTGCTTTGTGATCCAAACCCAGACGACCCTTTAGTTCCAGACATAGCACACATGTACAAGAACGACAAAGAGAGGTGAGTATACACTCAGGCTCAGGTTGTGCTTTATTGATTTACTAATGTCAATATCAACATCAGGTGAAATGTGCATCTAATGTTGCCAGTGATTATCATCCACTCACTTCACTCTCTTTTCTCCTCAGATACAACAAACTAGCAAAAGATTGGACCCAAAAGTATGCCATGTAAAGAAAAAAAGATGAAGAAAAACATGCTGAGATTTCTTTTTTTCCTTCTTTTTTAAAGTCACAACACACTGTAAATTATAGTAATGAACCATTAAGTAATCTTAGGTAACATCCATCAAACAGAATTCTCATTAACATTATTATTAATCTGAGACCACGACATAAACATTCTATGTTTCTGAAAGGAAGCAGATGGGTTTTACTTTGAGCAGAAGAAATCGATTATCTACGTTCATTTCATGGATACTGTGACTTTACTTTGCAGTTTCCCTGGAAATGGAAGGAATTACAATGGAAGTCATGTATTACTGTCTTTCTTTGTATTATTATTATTATTGTTATGATTGTTATTGTTATTATTTGTATAGAATTAAAGTCCTCCAGAAATGTTCATTTAAATTAGAGTTATCACAATGTACATCTGTCATTAAAGTGATGTACTATTTTCCTCCTGAGAATAGCAGTGATGTTGGAGTTACACAGACACAAAAATCAGATTTTTTTTTTACCCAATGAAACCTGTACCTAAAGGTTAAATGTGTTCTTCTGTTTGACCTCCAGTCTGTCTGTATATCAATCTATGCTATAGAAATGGTAAGAATCCCATTTTCTGTTCCTGTGTTAACAGTCTCTCACTTGTGTCTTTGAGGCCTGTGTGGCACTTTTTATACTGAATTAAAGAATGGTACAGTTTTATCTTGACTTGATGGTTTTTTTCACTTACGTGTGGAAGACAGTTTGTTTATGCGGTTTTTGTTCTGCTGACATATCATTTAGTGTTCACATAGTTTGGTATTAATATGGTTAAGTCAGTTGTAATACCTACTGAGTCTATGATAGCCACAAGAAATGGTACACGGGAGAAAGCCTCCCGAACACAGTAAAATGAAGAGTGAAGAGAGAATACAGGCAGAGGGCAGCGTCTCTGCATCACCTATGACTATATAGAGGTGTGAGGATGAGAGGGATTATTATTATATACATATTTTTAACACATCTACACATTCTTTTTCCTGCATACATGTCTAACTTTAACTTAAAGCCCTAACTTGTAGAAATATCCTGAAGGCTACCCAAATCATGTCTCAGTACTGTTATTATTTCAGTTGATAGGTTTATGCTTACGTAGTGGATATTCCTTCTTGTGCAGTTTGTGTCTAATCACCCCAGGTAGATCAGTATGACATTTCAAAGTTTAAATGATATGTTAAGGTTTATTTGAGCAGATACCCTATACGTTGGCTCTTATAAGATAGGATGATGTTTTGCAACTAGAAAACTACAGGCCACTGGTGTGTAACATTAATAAAATGCAACTCAACAGAAATGTATGCCAATTGTGTAGACAACAGTAAATACTTGACAATAGCACCCTCTGGTGGCTACAGACTTGATTGGAAATACTAATGCATCCACTCTAATGTTTCGGCCATGCGAGAAATCCTGTTAAAATCCTGGTGATTCAGAGTTTATAGATTAAAATATTATTAATCTGCTTCAGCATAATAAATTATCACATTCTGTTTCATGAAAACGATTACATCGGACGAAAAATGACATAAGCGGAAACGGAAGTAATCTTTTGTTTCTTTGACCGTTTCCCACAATCCAACGGGGGGGTGACTGAAGGCGCCTTTTGCAGTCCATACATGTCAACAAGGAGGAGGGGAAGAGGCACGGCTTCAGTTAAAAAACATCTCATGCGGGAATATAATTACACGCTGTCTTTTGTGGGACATTACTTGTGTCTTTCATTCCTCTGTTTAACGTCCTTGAACGTCTATTAACGCCGGCATGGCTCCGTTCAGCTTAATGACAGCAGGTGTTAGCTGGCTGGCTAAGTCCTTCAGTGTTTTCTCCTGCACAAGCACCCTGACAAGGTAGCTAACTTTAAGTTACTTTACTGTGTTAGCTAGCGCAGAGCTAAGTTAGCAAGCTAACGTCAACTTGCATACTCTTAGCACGTGTTTTATCATTAAAAGTAGATACTTTGACAGAAAATGTGGGTCGGAAAGGGTCGCATTAGTTAGTATTCGTATTATTAGGTTAGCGTTCATTCAGTGTGAAAGCAGTGCACATGTCTTTAGGTCAGAGCTAGAGGCCACAGCATACAGTTGGTGCCGCGAGCAATAAAACAGATGCCCCCATGCACGTTTATTTAAAGAAGCGCTGCTTTGGTGTGAAGACAGTTATTCTCATTTTCTGTTGATCTGCCTATTCATTCGAAGAGTAACTGATTAATTGTGTAGTTTTTGATATGTCAAGGAATTAAAAAAAAAGATTAATCTACAATTTACCAGAGAAAGAAGAAGAGAAGCTGGATCGGAGAATGTTTTGAAATTTCTTCGCTCTCGTTTCTTGAAAATAGACAAACGAATACTCGATTAACAAAGAAGTAGCTCATAAGCTTTTTTTGTCGATCAATTCGGTCATTTGAATTGCCCAATCGTCTAAACCTTTGATATGTACAAACTAGTGTGCACTGTTTCTCTTTTGAGTACATTGCCACTAAATTGGCACTTTGTGAAAGGAAGTTCAGTAAAGACATTGGCATGTTCTTTACTTTAAATCCTAGTTATGTGTTTCTCTGTGTGTGTGCTTGTGTGTTGCAGGTGTACCAGTGTTCTCCCAGCTGCATACATCAACCCAGTGAGATGTCTGAGCTTTCAGGCCAGCGGGCCTCCAAAGAGACCTCTGAATGGATACATGAGATATATTATGCAACACCAGCCAGTCATGGCCAGAAATAATCCAGGTATATCTGCAACACTTAGTACTCATTAGTACTCAAGGCAGCTTGAGTTCATTAACATTTTGCAGGTCCTAATACAATAAGAAGTGTGAAAGAAGCTTATTAAATTCACATTGAAATGCATCTGTCGTAAGTATTGGACTCATGTTAAGTTAAATTGTTACTGAGCTTCTTATCATGTTGCCCTCAGAAATAAAATCAGTGGATATCATCAGGAAACTCGCCCAGCAGTGGAGAACGATGAGCCCAGATCAGAAAAAGGTATTCAATGCTTTACTTGTTAAACACTATAGAATGTGTGGCTTTAATTCAAATTTTGAATGGTGCTTTGGGTGCAGACATTGGAAGAAAAGGCAGCGATTGCAAGTGAAAAATCATCTTTGTGATACTGTTGATACAGAACATAAATTGTAAAACGCATACACTTTGTGCTCTGTTATTATACACATATTATGTCAAATCTGTCTCTAATGGTCTCTTTTACCCTTGTAGCCTTTTGAGGAAGCCTCTCTGCGGGCCAGGGAGCAGTTTAAGGTCGACCTCCAGCGCTATGAGGCCCAACTGACTCCAGAACAGGTTCAGCAGCAAGTCCTGGAGAAGAGGCAGAGAATGGCCAAAAGGAAGGCCATCCGCAGAAAGAGGGTAAAGCCACTTTTATACATATACACAATATACATATTCCACTGAAAATGCTCTGTTTGGTTTTGGCGTGGGAGGGTACCTGGGTAGAGCGTGCAGGAGGCAGGACATGACACGGCGTACACCGCTTTGTAATTTGGTTTTGCTGTTCCGTGAATATGTCTGATCAACAGAAGTCCTTGAATCTCTTTGACCCTGTTTACACTTGGCTTTTTAATGCATTATGGTGATCCGATCACAAGTGGAAAGATGAGGCACATTGCTGTTTACACCTGTGTGTATCATGTGTCTCCAAAGGTGTCCAGCTGACCACCTGTGTTCAGATTTCATTACTGCCTGCGCCACTACGCTTTTTTTCTAGTTTTTTTAACCATTTCATTTATGTGCTTTTTGAAAAACATCTTAGTCTTTTATCAGCTCACACACACTGAAGCAAGCAGTGTGTCAGGGAAACGCACAACCTGGGAAGGGTTGAGTTTAGAGCTTTCTGTATGAGTGAAACTAATGTCTCCTCTGTGTTTGTGTGTTTGTGTGTTTGTTTGATCGATACAGGAGTTGACCAGCCTGGGGAAACCCAAGCGTCCTCGCTCACCTTTCAACATTTACATGTCTGAGCACTTTGAGGAGGCCAAAGGAGCCACCATGCAGGTTAGGAACCACAGAACTGTGAAGTGACATTTAAAGGGATTGGATCATATTTGTTTTGACATAAGGTGGTATGAGGGTTTCCAAACTGGGAACGTGCAGACCTTCCTAAAATGATTAGGTCTGACAGCAGCCAGTGCTGTTTATGTATTAGCTTGCACACAGATATTGTAATAATAATAGTCCAAAATAATGTGAAATTGCATATTTGTAATTAAAAAAACATGCTATATACAATGGGCTAGTTGCTAAGATAACCATGGATCTAAAAATTTTCCTTAACAACCAGTGAATTGAAGACTAGGATTTTCTGTGATTTACTACATCTCTAATACCGTTTCTTTCAACCTTGTTCATTCAGGCCAAGATGAAGTCACTGTTGAACGACTGGAAGAATCTGTTCATTCATCAGAAGCAGGTAGGCCACACATTAAACACACCACCTTTATTCTTACAGTTCTGAGGTCTTAATGCCGCTGCACACATGTGAAACAAGAAATTCTGGGGCGAATTTACAAAGGATTGTGTCGCTAAATGTGTAAATAAGGCAAAAACAAGCCGCGTAATTCTCAAGAACCTGCAAATGGTGATTTGTACTTCCAAGCATATTGAGTCTTGGTGCTTTGGTTCTATTTGCATGTATTTAAAGAGGTGATATGTACACATTTGGTGAAAAATCAGATCCTTCTATGCAAATGAGGCTCATTGCAAAAAAAAGTTCAAATAATAATCACCAGCACTAACAACCACATGCAGCTGTAGTGAAATTATTACCGCCTTCAGAGAGCTGGTGGTAAGTGAAGCGCATTGAAAGTGCAAAGAAAACTCAAACTCTTTTATTTTGGGATTCAGTGGCAGGGTGTTCCTCTCAGCTTGTCTACATGTCGTTTTTGAAAATACATGAGAAATTAATGTTAAAAAACGAATAGATTTCTGGCTCAGACTGAATCTCGTGATGTCCACAGCTGATGCACTCACACACGCTCACTGTGTGAAAGTGGACTACGTGTGTGTGTGTGTGTGTTAATATTAGTTCCTGACTCATAAATTGGTCTGACTTTGGAGATTAAATAATCAATGGAGACCTGCTGTTGTGCCTTGTGTGTTAATATGCACTCCATGTTTCTTATCTCTGAAGACACACTCTTTGTGGTTAAATGAGCCAAGTCCAATCTATTAAAAAACCCCAAAAAGGAACAGCACAAGCTCAGCCCAAGTATGCTTCAGATTGGGAGTGATTCAAGGCGTCACCCATCATAACCCACACTTTAACCTCTAGAGCATTTACACCACTTGGATAAATGCACGCATGTGTAAAAAGGAGGCAAATTGCACTCAGCTTCAAAACTTTACGGGATTGTTTGCAGCTTAATATCAGCAGCAATATCCGATAGCGGTCGCCAACGATACGCTAGTCAGCGGCCGCAATCCATTCTTTGTGAATTCACCCCTCTGTGTTGTACAGCGTTCAGAGCTCTGTTCCACATCACAGGCCTACATACAGCTGGCACAGGACGACAAGATTCGCTATAAGAACGAGATGAAGTCGTGGGAGGACCACATGATGGAGATAGGACGACAAGACCTGGTCCGAGAGCAGTCCCTGCCCACCAAGAGGAGAACGGCAGCTAAAGCTTCAGCAGCCAAGAAAACCACAAAGAAAGCTCCAGCTAAAGGAAAAAAGAAGGCCGCCGCCACGGGAAAGTCAAAAACAACACAGAAGACAACAAAGAGTAGCTCCGCGAAAACGGTTAGGACTACGAAGAGATAAGATGTTTATTTACCGAGGAAACGAGTGTTCATGACAACAGAGGACAGGGGTTGTGATGAGCTCTGTCCTAAAGATCCACATTATCATGAAAGGGAAGCTTTCACCGCATTCAACTACAGTAAAAATAATTCCCAATAACCCATTATCACCTCTGGTCAGTGAAAAATACACCAAATAAAGCCCGAAAGCAGGATTATACAAGTGACTCTTACACATATCCTGGCTTTGATTGGTTGGTTGAACCCGTCCAAATGATGTATTGTTCCAGGCTAAGAACTTTGATGAAATGTAATGATTTCAGTAGGTTTCATAGCTCTGAGTGTAACCAAAGTGTACTGAGGGGGAATAGGAAGGCTACTGCTGCAGTCCCCAAAACACCCACACTTTACTGTTTCATAAAAAGTATTAACTCAAAAATAGTGTGGTGTTATTTTTTGTCTTGTCAATAAAAATTCCCAAACCAAGTCCAGAGTTCCACCCCTGTCTGTGGATCCAAGCCTATTGGTTCCTGTTAAAGGGATACATCTTAAAACACAGCACAAATATGTTTAAAAAATGGCTCATCACGTTCCAAATACGGCTTGTGTTTACGGTTTTTGGATGATGGAGCTTTTTATCATGAAGTACCACAGAGTAGGGAATTTGTAGACAATAATAAAAGTTGAGAATGATGGAAGCCTTACCCTCAGTAAGTCAGAGAGTACAATGGTTCCCATGAATGCAGCCTGACTGAATTCATTGTCTCATCACAGTTACTGATGTAACATAACCTTGTACAGTCACAACTTCAAACTGTGAAATACAGCTCTTTATAATTATTGACTGACGTTTTGGTTTACCAACAGAAAAATGATGCATTGCTCCAGTTGAGCTTTATAAGAGTTCTGTTAACTGCTGTAAAGAAAGCTAGTATAGTTAATGCTCCCCATCACATAAATACACTTTTTTCTCTAACTTATTGTGCTTTTTATCTAAATTTGTCTATTGTTTTGGTGAGTTTCCAAGTGTTGGCCATGTCTATCTTCTCTTAAATATAATGACTTGTGGTTATCAAAGCAAAATGCCATAGTTCCGTTATATTTGAGAGAAGGCTGATATCTCCAACACTCACAAAACAATCTAGACTGATAAATAGCACTACAGGTAAGAGAAACATGTATTTTTAATTCTGAGGTGAACTGTCCCTTTAAGCTCATTGTAATTAATAGTCCTACAACCCAGCAGCTGATCCTCTCTGGTCTTTATGTTTGTAAGGAACACACCTGTTAGCTATGAAGAACATCCAGTATTGACAGTTTGTTTTGCTTGTAGAATGTATTTGTGCTATCATATTCAGACATTAACTACAGTTTTCTTTGTAACGTGTATTTTCTGATTAAAAATTTACATACACCTTTCTACAAAATGACCTTTTAAAGTGCCTAAAAATTGCAAGTGAAAGCCACAATGTTGGGAACACAGAGGGAACAATCTTTGTGCTACGGGAGCCTCAATGTTTTATTATCTAGCATTGTGTACCTAACGAAGTGTTGTTGTGGTCTTCATCTGCTTCAGGGTTGGACGTGTTGTGTGTTCAGAGATGGTCTTCTGCAGACTTTGGTTGTAACAAGTGGTTATTTGATTTACTGTTGAACCAGTCTGATCATTCTCCTCTGACCTCTAACATCAACAAGACATCAAGGCTCACTGGATATTTTCTCTTTTTCAGACCATTCTCTGTAAACTCTAGAGATGGTTGTTAGATCAGCAGATCACTGGTCATTAATTTTTCCAAAACTTGATTATTTGAAAAGGCTTCCACAAACTTTAATGAAAAGATTTTGACAATCAATGGAAGTTTGGAATCTGGTATGTAGTTAATACACCATAATCAGTGTTTACTGAGCCAGCTAGTGAAGGTCAGTGTGAAGTTGCTCTATGACGCTTATGCGTAAGATGAAAAAAAGAAATTACTTGTTTGAGGTAGCAAAAAGAAAATGAAACTAAAAAAACAAGCAAGTTCACTTAAAGACAAAACAAACGAATCATACTGAAAACACTAATATATCAAAGTACTAGAAGAGTTGCATGTTCCAGCTGTACGTCTTGGAATGTACATTTGCTTTGCACCAACGTATCTACTGAACTCAAAGCATTACACACATAGTGATGACGAGCTTTTGTACATCTGTTACAGTAAAACGTATGAAAATTAAGTTAAAAACAGTTATTCAGTGGAAAAAGCAGAATCATGCTAGCACAATGTTCAAAATTTACAAAACTAAAAAAATGCTAAAAATAGGTTACTGAGGGTAACCTACATAGCTGCCTTAAAAACCTCAAAGCAGAGGTTATGAGATATACATTAAGACCTATTGTCTGTCGTTTCCTCTACAGTGATCTGCTGGTAACAAAACATGAGGAATCCTGTACAATTCAAACAAATGTTCACGAGAGTCTGTCACTTTCAGCTCTGCTGGATTTCTGTGCAGTGGGTGAGAGATCATCGGGGTCCTTGTTGCTGCTGTGCTGCAGCTTGACTCAGTAAAGCCGCGAAGTCAGGAGATAAGACCAGTTTGTGCTGGACGTTTCCTAACACCATCATGTCTCCAGTTCGACCATCAGACAGACGTACAGACACCAGTTGCTGCAGAGAGAAGAAAGATGGCTTCTAGTGGTGTTTTTCTAATCTCACATTGACTCAGGATTTTTGAAAGATGTAGTCTGGTATTGCAGTAGTTAAAATAATTATCCAAAAGGTTTTCGTTTCCTAAATATCTGTTAGAATCAGCTCAATAATGGCTAGAAATGTAAACAACTCAGAATGATCTTGTGCATGGTGATTGAGCCTTTGCATCAGCCCTCGCATTATGAACTTGATGCCTGTGTCGCTGTTCCTATTATTATACTTAATAATATAGAACATTATTTTTTATGGGACAAACATGCAAACTCACAGTACCTGCAGGAAGGAGAATGCAGCTCCCTCAGAAACATCCATGACAATGTGACCTAACTTAAGCTCCACCTTCCCAGACTTCCTGATCTGCAGTTTACCCAGAAATCCTTCTGGGAATTCTGACAGCACGGGACAGCCCTCCTTCACTGCAGCCTCCTGAGGACAAACACACAGGCTATTAAAAAAAACGGCTGATACCAGCATCATTGGACTTAAAAGCGTTGTATAGAATTACATATATAAATCTGATTCTATTCTAAAAATATAATATGTGTGTGTATAAAGTCTGAAACAGCAAGAATGAGAAATAATTCCACTTTCATAACTTTAAGAGAGTGCTTAGTTCCTAACACTTAGAGTGTTGGTAAGAAAAGGTGATGTAACACAATGGTTAACATGCCCCTGTCCCAACTTTTTAGGAACATGTTGAAGGCATCAAATTCAGAATTAATATATTTACAATTAAGTTAAAACATTCAATGTTGTTTTTGTACATATTTTCAATTTATCATATTAATTCAAAGTGATTAGCAAATGATCAGTCTGTTGTATTTATGTTTTAGACAGGTTGTATCAAATCCCACACCACACAGTGTTGTCATGGCAGCATCACAGTTTTGTTATTTCTTCCCTGAACTCACTTGTGCTTGGAGATGTGCAGACCTCTTGTCTCCAGGCTCCCCATCCTTCTTGGCGGGTTTCTCTGTTGCAGATCCCAGAGGGGGGTCAACCTTCTGCCCAGCTGCTCTGCCCGGCATGCTGTCAGGTAGCTGCATGAAGAAGAGTTCCTCTCGGCCAGACAGGCTGAGCTCCTGCAGCAGCTCCACCACAGACGGCTGCTCTGGTTTGGGCAGCTCTGCTCTGCTGTGGCCTGCTCTACCCTGAGCCGTACAGGACGGGCGTCTGAACAGAGGAGGGTTCTCCGGACCTGCCAACATACCCACCAAAAACTGTTACACACAAGCTAGAATGTAAGTTGGAGGAGCAAACTGCGATGTACGTTCATTGAAAGTGCTCGTTCTGTTCCCCCTGACAGGCTGATATTGCTATTATTAGTGTCTGACAACATTATATATTTATATATGAAATCTTGATTTCTTGAAGGTTGTCATGACGTTCCCAGAAAATACCGGTGGAAAGACGGGGAGAGTTGGAGTGCTGGTGAAAGTATGTCGTGTTTGAGTATTATCTCATTAGTATTAATCATAATATCTCATTATCATTGCATGTGTTTACACTTATGTTTTATATTCACCGTATCTATGACTATTAGTCCTATTCCTTCTGTTATTGCTGCTATTACTGTTACTACTGCTGTTATTTAATTCTTTTTACCAGTCAAAACTATCATCATTTGTCACTCATCATTACAGGGTCAGTGCTATTATTGTTGCCACTGTTCATCTTGTGCTTCTCTGTTGATCTCTCCCCTCTGTCCTCTCTCACACTTTATCTACTGTATTTTACTGTCTTGATCTGTTCTTTATTAACTTTAGAATTAGTTTCCATAATGTTGTCTCACACACAATTAAGCACTTTTTAGTGGAGGGGCAATTAGTGTCAATTACATTATAGCTCATTTAGCAGCTGGTGGCTGCAACTCTCTATTTCAGAATATTGAAACAATTTAAAAAAATAAATGTACAATGAACAATAAATGTTCAAAACCTTGTTGTGAGTCTCTTGACTAAAACAAGCTCTGTGATACCAGACATGCAACGTGAAAGGTTAGCAGAGACAGAAGCAGATGGAGTCCGAGGTGGCGTTCTCACATGTTGTGGTGGTTGACAGTGTCTTAGTGAAGCTGCTGGACTGACACAGAGGCAGCTGGATGGGTTTCAGCTTGGTGTCATTCCTCAGACCTGGATCATCGATGAACTGTAGGAGCAACATGTAACATTAGTTAAGATTGAGATGGGTGATTGTTATTACTCTTGATGTCAAATAACACACTGAAGAAAAGCAGTCAGTTCGGGGACTCTCTGCAAGATGCAATGCAAGAAAAAATGCAGTTTTAAAGAACAAAATTTCATGTCAATTTTAAATTTCTAATTTTCTTTGGCTGATATTTCTAAATTGGGTTAAAATTTGGAATATATTTGGACGGAATCTTGGATACACAAACTTCAAATAAACTTCAGGATGAACAATTACTGCAAGAAAAGTTTCCATATGAACAATTACTTTAAGACAGACTTGAAAAATGTAAAATCTAGCAGGAAATACTTACATCATCCCTCTGCAGTTTACTGAGTATTTCATCTTCATCCTCCTCTGAGTCTTTCCTTTCTTTTTTAACCTGTTTACACACAGGAGAGGCGGTGGAGTCCCGCAGCTCTGTAGCACCACGCCAGCCTGAACAAACACAAGTGCACCTGTAATGAATCTGTAACTGACCCCTGATGAAACATGCTTTACTCCACAGGAAAAGAAAGTGTATTAAAGAACAGGAAGACGTTGTGCACCTGTTTTGCGTACAGTGTCGGCCGGGCCCTGCTCAAAGATGGAGTGAGACTGGATGGTCTGAGGCCTCTCTTTCCTCCTCCCTCTGTTCTCTCTCCTCTCTCTTCTCTCCTTTTTCGGAGCCACGTAGATCTCTTCCCTTAACCTGGGGGAGAATCAGACATGATATGTTGACAATCACGAACAGCACAGAATAGGCAATGCTTAAACAGATCATGATTAAACAGGAAACTGGAATTATCCTATTGTTGATCACTCACTCATCCTTGCTTTTTCTCACAGCGTGGACATTTGGTTCAAAGGTTTTCTATAGAAACGAGAACAGACAGAAATACAAAACATTGTTAATACCAAAAATATCTTTACTGGGAAACAAAGGTCTTTTAAATAAATGGGGCTGGAATACACATACATTTAGAATTTGCTACAAATTATTTTCTAGCTGCCAGATTTAATGCTACAGGCCCAGAACAGTTCCCCATTATTGTTTTTTATCCAGTGTAAAATAACTGGACTTGTATTGCCCTGAAACAGCAAAGATTTATTGCATCTTCCAGCAGCATGCTGATAAATCAGGTGCCTATCAGCTCAAGGACAGCAAACAGTAGGGACTGGGGGACACTGATTCATTTGCAGCCTTCACTTCTCCAAACAGACAAAAGTTTTAACTTTGTTGTGCCTTCCCCAGTGTCAAACAGATGCCTTTATTTGCCTTCAACAGTGGTCCAGTCTGCCGCCTGCATTCAAAAGACCCTTAAACTGCAGGTACTATTACATTAAACTTAACATTATTTTCTCCAAATCATTTTCTACCAAACAATGTTTAAAGCACTATGTATTGCATTATATGCACATGTTCTGCAACAGAAAGATGTTTATAACTATTATATTACAATTATGACATGATGTGTGCAATATGGCGACATTACATTGAGCCTTGAAGTTAGCCAGAACTATAACAGAATAGTTAGCATGCCTGATTACAGAAAAAAAACAAACTGCCAGCATTTATATCCAGTGTAGTACATAGAGTGTATAGGAAGTCCTTAGTTTATTTGAAAACAGTTTTCCGTCCCGTCTAATCTTGTCATGTTTACAACCCTTTGGTGTATCATTTACTACCTTTGGTTTTTTGAAAACTCCCCCCAGAGTCAGGTCCCTAGTTCTGAGGGATGTCAGTCTTCCAGGTGGAGCGGGTGAGGACAGACTCCTGACCCGGCCCGGGAGTCCTCTGCCCGGGGTGAAAGTCAGCCCGGTCCCGCTGCTGTGGGCGGAGGGGCCGGTGACACTTGCTGTATCCCCCGAGTCAGTCATTTTGTTGTGTCTGGTTCTCCTTTTAATACTCTATTTTTGGGTGGCGATAGGGATGGTGTCTCGTTTCACATAGCACAGCGTCCAGTTTTACTGTCCACATTTGGGACTAATATTACTCTTCTATTTTGCAAGTAAAGCAGTCCCCCTTTCTCTCCGTCCAACAAAAATATAAGGTAAACAGTTAACTTCAGTCACTAAGCACAGGTCCACTTAACGACTTATTATCCTCCATTTTGTTCGCACTCGCGATATCAAAACACACCACGCCAGGATGCACAACTACAACTAACGATATCTCCCGAAGACAAAATGTTTTCTTTTTAGCAAACCGGAATCCCACTGGTTATTAGTAATTATATCCGGTAGGCTCCAATACAATGCACAGTATCCTTCCAGGAAGCTGCATACAAACAAGAGTTCATCTTTGATACATCTTCTTGGTCGCCACCAAGCGGCGTATCTTGGTTATGGTTGTAGAAAAAGAAATTGCACTAATCAAAACACCGAGTTAGTGATAATATTCAAGCAGTTCCGTTTTGCCGCCTGTGTAACAACCCAGTTAAAGGTAGGTTATTTTCCTTCCGTACTGAGCCGCCATTGTTTTCCCTAAACGGCAATTCAGCGGCGGATCCACGAGAGGACGCTGTTTGCCTGCTGTGTGCTGTTTTGAACCAGAGGTTGTCGACATGCTATAGTAAGACTTTTCTTTCTTCAAGTTTTGGACATCTCATAAAATAGTGATTTTCTGACATTCCTGGCCAGAATGTGCTCTAATATGTATCACCAAACTCTAATTGGGCTATTTTAAGCACTTTTAGGCATTTTAAAATTCGACCATTTTTGACAAACAACGACATGCTCTAGTATGACATGTATTATTATTATTATTATTATTATTATTATTATTATTATTATT
>CAFUXE010000483.1:23106-38782 GCA_903364295.1 Serranus cabrilla
AAGGCACCAGGAGAAGAAGAAGAAGAAGAAAGGCCACAACCTTACATGTCTGTGCTCCCTTTCTGCTCAGAGCGCCGTCACCGCCGCCGGTGTGTGTGAGGAAGCCGGTTTCCTCCCTGGGCTACAGAGCGGGCCCGTCCTTGGGCATGTGCATTGTGTGTGTGTCTGCAGAGGCTGACATGTCTCCCATTGTTCCAGGGCGAGTGAGCTGCTTCCTACCCACAGACCCTGCCTACTACAACAGCTGTGGACCAGCCCCCACCTCGCTGCGCTCCTTCTCCCCTCCTCCTCCTCCTCCTACAACTCCTGCCTCTCTGCTGCTGCTGCTGCTGCTGCTAAACATTAACCCTGCAGCTGCCGGCTCAGGCCCATAAAGAGCAGAGGGGGGGTTTGTTTCAGAGGAGACCCTCACCACAAAGGAGCTTCACAGGGAGAGGATATCCGACAGCCGCGCTCAGCTGACAGGACTTGTGCAAAGAGCCATTCAGTGGCCTAGAAAGAAAACAGGCTCTGTGCTAAGAGGATTGTCTTCCTCACTCACAGGGCTGGAGCGAGTCCTGCAAGACGGCGCGCAGGAGCACAAAAGTCACGGGGTTATCGATTAATCATTTGGGGTTTAAAGTGCTGCAGAATTAGGAAAAATGGCCGGAAATGTATTTAAAAAATGCAGCTGATTATCAAGCAAAGCTGCACCAATATATATTAAATTATTACAGATATATAGTTTGTATAAAATGGCTTGTTTCAGGTCATTTAAGTGCGTTTCCCTTTTGTTTTTTAGTGCTGTGGGGGAGGTGTGCCAAGGGGTTTTAGGGGGAGACGTCAGGTCGACAATCACAGAAGAAATGTTCATCATCTGAAAGATTCATTCATTTTAAGGCACAAATATGGAATAAAATGAGTCAATTGAGCTGATAATTTATTAATTACAATCCTGAAAGTGTAAAAGGATTTACAAAATTATTATACGAGTTTATGAAATTCATTTTAGCAGCGATTTTTTAAGTCAAGAACTGATAAAAATGTGTCTTATGTTTGATGTAATACCGTTTCCATTTTATTTTAACATGTTGATTCATGTATCTGTGATTAGAAAAGTTGTAAACTAACAATGATTTTGTATGGAACAAGAAATATTTAACATTTATCTTTTAAATAAGTGACTGTCCTCTCCTCTCTGCTCTGTGTAAACAGCCTGCATTTCAGGATCTAGTTATTCTAAACGCTTTATTTTTGGAAATGAGACATGTAGAATAACGTGATTTTGACAGAAATATCATTTAAAGGTTCATTTCGTTCACTTTTTCTAATGGAAACTTGTGTAACCTTTGACTGTCCAGATCAGAGGCTGAAAAGTGACTGAAAAGAGTCAAAATTCACAGAAAAAGCTGCAGATTCGCTCGTCATTAACCCGTCCTGTGAGTGAGTTTCAGAGCAGCAGCCTGTTGTGACTCATCTGCTAATGAAGCCACATCATCCTCAGACACACGGAGCAACAACAGCAACAAAACACCCAATAAAAACTATCCTGCTACAGAAATCTATACGAGCTCATTTCAAACTTGAGCTTTTTCCGATTTGACCCTAATTGAGTCGACAAGAGATCTGACCTGAATCGACTTTGCCCCCAAAACAGACTTCCTACCGCCGGGATCAGGCGCCCCGGGCCGCTCACATGCTGTCGCTCGTTTCAAGCTATTCTCATTCAGATTTCACCAAAACAGGCTCAGTTTGGGGAGCGTCCAGCACGCAGCCCGGCCCACTTCACTGCAGGATTTACATTTCTGAGATTACAGATTACTGACTGCAGTAAAAGGAACAAACCTGCAATTAAGGACATTTTGACGCTGATAATGCAGGACTTTTACTTGTAGTGGAGTATTTTTACAGAGAGGTTTTAGTACTTTTACTGCAGTAAAGTAATCTGAGTTTCTCTTCCACGGCTGCTGAAACAGGAGACGACGAGCTTTGCCTTCAAACAGATAAATACGACGTGGGAACTCAGGGGAAACCCCCAAGACAAAACACCCCACAGGTCATCAAGACTGGACCACATCAAACACACACTCACACACACACACACACAGCAGACGCTGAGCTGCACATCAAAAATCACCAGGATCAAAAGCGCTCGTGTCCAGTGAGGATTTATCCTCTTATTACTGAGCACATGGCCGAGCCTCTAATCTGAGTCCACCTAGTGGCTGCAGCTCACACGACCTGATCCAGCATTAAAACATTTATGTTCACAGTCACAGAGACCGGAATAATAATACAAATAACTCCTTTTTCCATGCCGACCAGTAAAAGATCCAATAATGTGGCCTTGAGTTACATTGCATTATATACAATATAACTCCTATATATTTAAAGAGCACGCTGAATTTCTTAGATAAATTATAAAATTAAAAAATTGGAATAAAATGGAATTTATATATAAACACTTTCCCAAGTGCCCACAAGTGTCACGAATGTTGGGAAAAATAAGTGTTTTCCACAGATTGACCATATTTCCAGTTTTGTCCTGTCTGCAGCCTCTCCTGTCCTCTCCTCTCTGATCTGTGTAAACAGCCTCTCCTGTCCTCTCCTCTCTGATCTGTGTGAACAGCCTGCAGTTCTGTCTGATTTCATGTTTTTAACAAGATGAAGTTTTTCCAAACGCAACATTTTTAATGAGACATGTAGAATAAAATGATTTTGACAGAAATATCATCATTTTAAGGTTCGTTTTGGTCACTTTTTCTAACAGAAACTAGTGAAAACAGAGTAAATAATCAAGTAAATATTAACAGATACAATAATGTGCCAATAATGTACAAGCAGTCCTTGAACAGATCATCATTTACAAAGTTTCTGTTATAAAAAGTGACCAAATCGAGTCTTACCAAAATAATCTTAAAATGTGTCTGTTAGTGTCAGAGTCTCTTTCTTCTTCATGTGTCCTTTAAAATCAAACCAGATCCTGTTAGAAACATTAAATTCTGCTCCTCAGAGACTCTGTGAAGCCAGGATGGATTCTGCTGAGACCAATGGTCACGTTTACACAGAGCTGAGAGGAGAGGACAGGAGAGGCTGCAGACAGGACAACACTGAACCATTTTTTTCTGGTTTCTGTCGCTCAATCAGGAACAATTCTGTCTGAGTTGTTCCTGATTGGGCTGCAGGATTCAGAGATTTATACAGATTTTATATATTAAAGTGAAACACGACGACACAGAGAGGAAAATGTAAAAACCGCCCTGACGCTTCCTGCTGGGTTCAGGAGGTTGAGACGAAGTTAAAACAATGATCTTGTGGTTTGTCAGCATGTGAACAGTTAACAGTGTGTCAGGGGACGCTCATACCTCTGCTGTGTCAGACATTAACGCACACAGACATCTGTATGCCATGAATGGGACATTGAGAGGACGAGCTTCCCTCTAAGAGGGTCAAAGGCTGCGCGGGCTGACATGACCTGAATGAGCGCCGGTCACATGGTCCCCTGGAGCAACACAAGGGAACGAGGAGAACTCTGCACATAAAAGGCCTATTGTCACCTCCTCCAACATCCACTTTCCCCTCAAGTGAGGATCCTCACCCAGTCAGATAATGTGGACGCAGAGAGTCGAGAGGCAATAAAAGCTGCCTGGAAACAGAGCGGAGAGCTTCTCCTGCAGGCTCACGTGACTCGCTGTAAACTCAATGCAAATGACATGTAAAGCAGGAGGCCACGCCTCCTTTTCAAACACACTGTTTATGTCAACAGGAACCCCCGAAAACAAAGAGAATACCATCATCACAACAAGGAACAATCAACTGACCAACCAGCTGATGGATTCAAAGTTAACTACCAACATCTAAACTGCCAAGAACTCTCTGGTTCCAGCTCAGGACGGGATCAAGAACCCTCTTCACTGTGTCCTCGAGTTTCACTTTAATATATAAAATGTGTATAAATCTCTGAGTCCTGCAGCTCTGTGGAATCAGCTCTATCAGGAACAACTCAGACAGAAGAACACAGTTAGAACGACAGAAACCAGAGAAAAATGGTTCAGTGTCGTCCTGTCTGCAGCCTCTCCTGTCCTCTCCTCTCAGCTCTGTGTAAACAGATTTTCCATGAAAAAAACCCCCAACTCAAACATGTCTTTGTGCAGAATAACACTGTTAGAATGACAGAAACCATAAAAAAAGGAAAATGTTAGTTAGGAATATTGGTAAATTAATTGGGTTAATTCTCCAGTTATTTTTCCACTATTAAAACTAAATAAATTGTTCATTATTTGGTCCATAGAGAGCCATAAAATAGTGAAAAATGCTTCCAAATTCCAAGATAAATGTCCAAAATTCAAACATATCAGCTGATTCCTCTGGGCTCTGTGTAAACAGCCTCTCCTGTCCTCTCCTCTGGGCTCTGTGTAAACAGAATCAATCCTGGCTTCACAGAGTCTCTGAGGAGCAGAATTTAATGTTTCTAACAGGATCTGGTTTGATTTTAAAGGACACATGAAGAAGAAAGAGACTCTGACACTAACAGACACATTTTAAGATTATTTTGGTTACTTTTTATAACAGAAGCTCAGAGACTCAGCCAGTGTTTGGTGCATTGAAACCCGATTTAAAGTGAAGTTGTGATGCTTCATGTTGATTCAGGCGTCTGCTGAAGCAAACTGAGCTGTTGGACTTTGGGCTGAAGAATTTAACTATCAACATCTTAAATTACTGAGCAAATTGATTCAGCTGACTAATAACCTGATTAACCTGAAGAAAAAACCCCAAAGTAAACTTGTGGTTGTTTGAGGGTGAGAACATTAAACTGGATGGAAAGTTTTACTGCAGAGCCTGAACCAGAGACACTAAGATACCTGTTTTAAACTCATATTATTATTTGGTGACACATCATAATAAATTTAACATTTTTGGGGGATTGGATTGTTTAAATCTTTTTTTAAATTTATTTCTAAGTTAAGTTTTTGATTAGAACTTGTTTTAAGTTGTATGATTCATCTTGTTTAATAAAGGAAAAATATATTCTATAGATTTTGTGTTTTTTTTCTGAAAAGCACTTTAGAAACTTGTTCAGGAAGGTGATTTATAAATAAAGATGATTATTATTATTATTATTCAGTATATGCATGTAAAGGTGAATATTTTCTGCTCTGAACTGTTATTAAAAATGTATATTATATATGTATATTTTGGGGATTCTGGTCTGAAAAAAGAAGCAATTTAAATACTTTTATACACTATTTTCTGATACACAATCAATACTCAACAAAACAATCATCAGATAAAAACAAATCAATAAAGATAATAAGTAAAAATGTTTGATTAAATATTATTTTAATGAATAATTGAGAATTTTCCTGCACATAATGTGAACATTTTCTGCTTTGAACTTTCTCCTCACGTCATAATAAATATTATTTTGTTTATATATATTTCTTACTGTTTGTTGGACAAAACCAACAATTTAAAGACGTTTGTATCCCAAAGAATTAAACTAAAGTGAAGTAAACGTTTGGTTTGGCGTCCGTTGGCAGATGGTTCCTCTGCTGCTGCTGGAGTATAAATCAGCCTGCAGGGGACAAACCTCCATTCAGGGCGGACAGTTTAACGGCGCTGTGTGAGGACGGAGAGCTGAGGCGCTCGGCTCGCTGTGGAGTTTAAACCCTGCGAGGTGTCTGAAGAGGCTCCGCGGTTAATGTGCGTGAAGCCGCGGCTCAGTCGGACCTCATTAGGGAGTCTGGAGCTGAAGCCGGTGAGCCACCGTCAGGCAGAGAGAGCAAAGCCAGCAGGAGTAATCTGCTCTTACACCCTCCAGAGCCTGAGCCGCCGGGGCCAGGTAGGAACCAGGTAGGAACCAGGTAGGAACCAGGTAGGAACCAGGTAGGAACCAGGTCTTTGGTTTTCAGCCGCCAAAACACAGCGAGTGAAGCCGAAATGTTGATGAAACTGATCAAACTAAAACCAAACTTATCAGAAAAACAAACACTTAAACAAACATCAGCCTGACATAAACAACCTTAAATTAAACGTTCATTCGAGTTTCTTTGAGTTTTTAGTTTTTTGGCTCATGTCCCATCCACTAACATGGAGGGGGCGGGGCTTAGGACCTGTACTGCAGCCAGCCACCAGGGGGCGATCCACTGGTTTGGGCCTCACAAGTGGGAAGCCGTCATGTTGTCCATCTTTATAAACAGTGTTTGGTTTTAATTTATTTTTCTGATAATTTAAATTATGATAAAATCTGTTTTTTCTCCTCTACTTCTGCAGATTTTGAGGAATCACCAAACTTTTTTACGGACATTTTTGTGTTTATTTTCGGCAGTTTTTCTGAAGCTGGTTCTCAGATTCACACTTTTTTGGGGGATATCTGTAGATATGACAAAATCTGGGAAAAAAACAACAAAAATACCTAATTGCAATTATTTTGACTGATATTGATATTTCAAAAATGATCATGATAATGTAGGAAATGATCATTTTTGCATCATTATTCTTATTTTCCCTGATAATATATTAAATTGCACGGTGAGATTTTTGGCGGGGATTTGTTTCCAGTCTGCAGAATATTATTTTCAGGCTGCAGCACCACAACGTTTAATCCAGAATGGTATCTGCCTAATAGTTTGCCTTTAACAAATACTTATTTTGTGAAAAATGTTTGTTTTTTTAATTAATTTTTGAATAATTGTGCAGCCCTAGTTAAAATGTAAAAAAAAAAGAAAAAAAAAAAAAGAGAAATTTTTCAGTATTGTCAGATTCTTTAAGGATGAAACGATGAACAGATTCATTAAGATATAATCAGATTAAATGATAATGATGAGAATTTCCTGCGGCGACCTTCAGAGATCCAGAGTTCATTTCTACAATCATAAAAGCTGCGTAATGAAAACCAGGTTTCATACCCCTGTAAAAAAGCAGACCGACTCTGTCCAGCTGCATTTCCACACGAGTCAGCAAACGTCTGTAATACCTGAGTCACCGAGCGGCTGAACTCTGACACGCCTGGAAAATATGCGGCGCTCCAACAAAACACGAGCCAGACGAGTTAATCATGAGGTCACGAGCCGCCGTCACGTCCAGCCGGACGGAGACTGAACACGGTAAGAACACGGAACATGAAGATCAGCGATGAACTAAACAAACTCTGGTGGATTTCAGGTTTTCTGACTAAATGAGTCAAAGCTGATGTGAAGTTTACAACAACTGAAACAGACATATTATAGTTATATAGGGCTCTTTTATATTTATTTAAATTTCTTTGGGACTATTTTCAGCGGCGGATTAATCCACATTTGGTGCTCCAGTGAGTTCAGTCTAAATAAACTACAGTGTACTTAATTTATGCCCTTTTTTTTTAACAACGAGGACTCAGCCAGTGTTGAATAAATGTATTTAAGTGTATAAATAATTAACCGAACAACAATCTGATCAACATTTAGCGAAACAACGACGGGACGGATGCTAAAAAATGCAGAAAACTTCCTGGTTACGCTCACGGCTGTATGAGGTTATACGGAGCACTCTGTGCCCTGGGGACGGACTGACAGGCAGGCTGAAGGTGTGTAGAATGTTATTACTGCAATAATGTTGAAACTGAGTTAAGTTTCAACTCATTTTTATCACAGAAATTATATTTATGTTATTACAGAGAGAGTACAGCACCAGAAAAAGGTACCAAATCACAGGTGCACTGACCCGTCCGACCCTCCTGCAGCTCTGAGCAAACAGATCAGGACTCCAGTTGTTACGATTGCGATACCAGTATCAGAAATTTCTCCGATACTGATATTTATTTACAACATACTGGTGTCGGATCGGCATCCACAGCACGAGTATCGGAATCAGTATCAGGAAGGAAAAAATGGTATCTGAACATCTCTATCAGAAACTGCAGGTGCTGAATCAGCAGGTGAGTTAAAGAGAGACGGACTACAGTGAACGACAGCAGCAGGAGGAGGTGCAGGAGGAGGTGCATGCATGGTTTCTGCAGTATCTGCTCCACATCTGGCTACCAGCCGCAGCAGCAGCCGGGCAAACTCATCATCCACATCCTTTTCCCAAGGCCGGGCCAAGAGGAAGACCTATTTATGGTCCAGAATCTGAGATAATATGGAGGTTATATATGGAGCGCCTGATTTAAACCTTCCAAACAAGCAGCTCTGCAGCAGGACGACCTCCCTGGGAAGAGGCTCCTTCTGAAACAGGAAGCTCAGGAGAGCCTGAAACACTGCAGCACCTTGTGGGAGAAGGTTCAGGGCTGGGGGGGGCGTACTGCTCCTCAATAACAGCTTTATTTTAAGACAAATGAAAATAAACTGCAGCGTGCACAAAGGAGCTCTGTGAGGATAAAACAAGTGATCGCAGGTCATAAATCTGAGGAATCTCAGATTGTGTCGGCATCAAGACGGAGAAAGTTATGGCGGTTTAATCCTTTTTTGGCCAAACAGGACGTGGCGAGGACCCGGCGAGCTTGAATTGATTAAAGCTACATTCCTGGCCATATTTTCTTTGGCCCGGCTGATGAATTGGATGTTTGTTGCAGCTGCAGCAGCTAAGCCGTGTTTTGCCAGCTTCATGTTTGTGTGTGCCCGGATTCCTGTGCAGGGCGACTGAATGAGCTCTGTATGCTGCGAGGGTTCCTCCGGCGTGTTTCAGAGCACAGAGGGCGGCGAACACGGCGTGAGACGAGAACACGAGGCCGCGACTTCTTCTTCTTCTTCTGCAGACTAATAACGTTGCTGAGGCTGAGGGAGGTGTCCACGTCTCCTCTGATCCACGTCTCCTCCTCCTGCTGTGAGCTCTGTGGGGTAATTGATGAATATTTTGCGATGCTAATGCATGCAGCAGAAGATAACCATGGTAACTACAGTACCTGCACGCATGCAGCAGACAGCGGGCCGATAACACGGAGCTGATAAGGAGGTTTATCTTCAAAGCGCGGCGGTTTGTGCAGGGGGAGAGATACGCCGGCTGCAGGAGGCTCTGACCCGTCTGCACACACTTCAAACTGACTAAATTATTGTCCCGCTGCTCTTTCCTGCCTGTAAAACTGCTGAACTACGACCTAATAAAGTGATATTTCACAGACGGAGTGACCTTGAGAGTCTGTGAGCTCCATAAAAGCCACATTTTTGCCAAGATGCTCAAGTCGGTATCACAACAGATGCTGCTACGTAGAGACGAAACTGAACAACGACAGTGAAAATTAACCCTCTGAACCAACAAAACCCACCGTTTATCAGAGAGAGAAACTGTAAGAGTTTTAACTTTACATCAGACCTTGAACGCATCATTGATTACGAGAGTTTTAGTCAGAAAAAGTGACCAAAATGTATCTTAAAATGTGTCTGTTAGTGTCAGAGTCTCTTTCTTCTTCATGTGTCCTTTAAAATCAAACCAGATCCTGTTAGAAACATTAAATTCTGCTCCTCAGAGACTCTGTGAAGCCAGGATTAATTCTGTTTACACAGAGCCCAGAGGAGAGGACAGGAGAGGCTGCAGACAGGACATGTTGGGACCTACTTTTATTTTCCAATATTCGTGACATGGAAAATGATTTATAATTTATATAATTTATCAAAGAATTTAACTTTTGTTCGTCTGCGCGAAAACATGTTGGAGAAAATTCCTACGTTTCAACTAACAGGAACTAAATGTTAATTGAATAAAGACGTTTTTATGTTGCCTAAACGAGCCTCCAGCTAAATGTAAAAGCTTGACAGCTAAATAAGAGCCAATAAGTGCAATTAAACATCTGATTAGTCGACTAATCGTTTCAGTAATCGATGACCAACGCAGCAGTTTGTCGTAGAATTCCTCGATCTGAACCTTCATTTCCTGTTCGACTCTTCTGGTCTGATCATTTGTATGATTGTGATCAAGTATTTGACTTTTTAATCCATCGTGTTTCGTGGTGGAATGCGACGCCTCATAAATACCTTAATAACCCAAAGCAGTTAACAGAAACAGCCAAATTAAACACTTACTCCATGCCACGTTTCCCGTCGATAATAAAGTCTGAACAGCGTCTGTGGCTGCAACAAGATGTGGGACACGAAGGCGTGCAGAACATCTGCGAACAATTAGAGGCGAACAGAGCGAGCGAGCACTTATACTGCCCATTACACTTGAATCAGTCACTGGCTCGGCTCTTCATGATGTAATGCGCCGCAGCTCGGATATGCAATCTCAAAGTTGCGCCGGGACAGAACCTCTCGCAAAAACTTCAATCGGGGCTGAAACACGGAGCACACGGGCCGTAAATGTAACCACATTTATCTGCAGCTGTGAGGTCATTCCTCAGGATGAAACGCTCGACCCGTTCTCCACCCAATATTCTTCCAAATGTGACACATTCATTCTTAAATCCTCCGGAGCTCAAGTTTGAATTCTTAGTTACATGCATCAGCTGCAAAAAGCCAATAATTCAACAGGAAACTTTACATTCACGCTGCTGCATTTTAAAGCCTCCATCCACTCAAAAAAGTGAAATAAGAATCAAGCTTCTCCTTTATTATCAAAGTCTAAAAATGTATTTTGAGCTGAAGGAATAAAACTAAATGAATGCTAAAAGAGAAACAAGGAAAGGCAACCCAACAACTGACCAGGAACACCTGAACCGGCAGAAAGAAGTGAAATAAAACAGCAGATCAACAAACTAAAACAGTCGAAAATGTTGGAAATTAAAGACTTTCAATAGGAGTTTGAAGACCAGCGCATGGAGACATTAAGGACATAATAAAGCGAACAACACTGCTGCAATAAACTGGAGAGAACAGAGAAAAAGAGTCCACGAAACTGAACGTGGACTACCTTAAAAATAAGTCGAGACAGAACAAATATCTGCATTTACATCCCAGATTTCTGTCGACGTTACATAACGTTTCAAACGTAACATGACAACTGAAAGTTTGCAAGTCAAACTAGTTGTTGGAAACTTGAAGCCTCCAGTTCACAGACACAGTGAATGGACTGAACTAAAAACAAAACTCTGACGTGTCTGTTAGAAAGAAAGAGTTCGAGCGTAACTCCTGATATGCAAACTCTTTTCCAATGAAAGCAGCTGACACGAGCTGCAAAAGCTGCTAAAAAATCGACAGATGACGTAACGAACAAATGCATATTTATGATGTCACAGCGCATGCAAAGTTTATATCCATGTCTGACTCTGAGCCGTGTTTCCAATAAATGACATTTTAAATTAAAGAAAATGTGAATTAGTGAGTTTCCATCAGCTGGTTTTTAGAGCAAATAAACAAAGCTGCAGTGACGTCCTTTGGCCAGTAGGTGGCGCTGTGATGTGCTTCTGTAGAAGACGAGAAAACAGCAACAAAAAGAGGCTGATGATCAGAGAGAAACAGGAGAGAAGTCTTCAGGAATCAGATCTTAGAATTGTTCTTTCATGTCAGAGGAAACAGCCGATTCAATTCAGTTCAAATGGATTTATATGGCGCCATATCACAACAAAAGTCATCTCAAGAGCAGGTAGACTTACTCTTTAAAGAAGGTGTTTACAGAGAGAAACCCAACGAATCCCACCATGAGCGAGCATCCACGGCGAGAAAAAACGTCCTTTTCGGAGCATGGGAGTTAAACGTTCGCTTCAGACACCTGAAGAGAGCCTAAAAACTTGTTATTTTGGTGTTTCCATCAAACTTTTCTCATGAGAATCTTCAAAACGTGCAGAGAAAATAATGAATCCGAACGCAACTTCTCCAGTAAACATTCAAAATAAAGTAGAGCTATAGAAGTTACAGTGCTTTCGTTACACCAGTTTCGATCTCGTGGAGCCCCAGATTCAGCAAAAAGAGCCGGAATCAGTCCAAAAAGTCACCAAGTCGGTCTGAAAAGTCACTATATCTAGTGACAAAACCACCAAGTTGGACGGCAGATAATTGCCCTGAAACTGTGACTTGAAGTTCTGCTGTCGTGTTGCATTGTGGGTAATGTAGGACGAAGGTTTTGACAGGGAAGATACACAGGTTAGAAAAGTTTCTGTTCCCCTTTTCTGCAAGACTTTGTTTAAAATGTTGCCAAAACTTTTTTTTAAAAAACTTGCGATTTTTCTGTCTTCTTTCACAGAAAATCTGTTTACACAGAGCCGAGAGGAGAGGACAGGAGAGGCTGCAGACAGGACAATATTGAACCATTTTTCTATGGTTTCTGTCGTTCTAACTGTGTTCTTCTGTCTGAGTTGTTCCTGGTTGTGCTGATTCCACAGAGCTGCAAGACTCAGAGATTTATACACATTTTATATGTTGCAGGGAAACACGAGGACACAGAGAGGAAAATGTAGAAAGAGTAAAAAAACGCCCTGAAACGGCTCGTTGGGGTTCAGAGGGTTAAAAGAGTAGAAGATCAAACTTGAATGACGTCCCAGAAAAGCGTCATAAAAACATTAATCTCAAACCTTTTATGTAATTTTTCAGAAAACAACTTCATCACTTGTTCCCACCATGAGGTCACTGCTCCGCCGTCCTAATGAAGTCTACGAGGATTTCTGACATGATATACGACATTTTTCTGCAATTGCCAGAAACAACAAACAGCAACATTACATCAACAGACACGAGTGGCTGCGTCATTCCTGCAGAGATTCATGGAGCGTTTCACAGCAGATCCTCAGTGAAAGTTCACATGTTTTACAGCCTGAACGCCGGCCGACTCTGCCATCATTCAAAGGAGTTCAAACGATCCCTCCATCCTCGTTTCTGCTCATCGAGAGTTTGTTCTTTGTTCGGACGACGATGAGACAATGAAAGCAGCATGAGCGTTTATCTGGCCCCGAACCAACAGACACAGATCATTAAGCGTGGATGTTTTCCCCTCAAACGCGCGCTGGAAGAGCTACACAGCACAATCCGAGATGCTTTAACTCTTGTTTAATCTTCAAATAGGCCGTACAACTTATTAACATTACCGGCACATGTTTTATGGCCAATAAAAATCCTGCACAATGTGAAAACAAACAAGCAACAATCGGCTCCTCGTGACCAGGATGCCATTCAGAAAATGTGGAGGGCATCACGTCGGGAGAGAAGCAGCATTGTTAAAGTATGATCCAATAACACGTTTCCACTGCCAGCGCCGCTCCAAATAAGATCCTGAACTCGCCAACACGGGAACCAATCCAGTCCATTACTTTGAGGGGAGTACCCCTGTTAGAGCTGGAGTTATTAGTCCATTACTTTCAAAGAGAGATGCCAAACATTCCCGTTACAGGACCGGCTGCTGCTCCACCAGCACTCAGTGTAAAGAAGTCGCTGTGGTTCACTGTGTTCTACAAGAAATTATTATCACAGTTCACCTTTGTATGCTCAATTTGTGCATGAAAAACCTGAGTGGAAATGTGGAAAATACAAGAAAACAAATGAAGAAAATATTGCACAAAATGTCTGGAATTGCAGATGTTCACAAACCAATGAAAGCGTGCACGAAGCATTAAACTTACGGAGATTTTAACCGTTTTAATTTGATGCTGATTTCTTTCTTGGTTATTTCTATAAACTGGCAGGGTCGTGTTCAGGAGGACACAGTAATCCATAGAACTTCATGGCTAATCCTAAAAACTGGCAAAGACGCACCGCAGAGTCACCTGTGAGAGAAGCCACGCCCCCTAATGATGCACAACTTTAACCCTGTGAACCCCAACAAGCTGCTTCAGGGCGTTCATTCACATTCTCCTCTCTGTGTCCTTGTATTTCACTGCAACATATATAAAATATAAAAGTCCTGCAGCTCTGTGGAATCAGCACAATCAGGAACAACTCAGACAGAAAAACACAGTTAGAACGACAGAAATCAGAAAAAAAGGAAAATTGCAAGTTGAATTTCTCTCATCAATTATTTTTTAAGAATTTAAATAAAATGTTATTTACATATAAACACTTTCCAAGTGCCAACAAGTGTCATGAATGTATGAAAAAAAAATTGGTTCTCCAGATATTTAATTATTTCCATGTCTGCAGCCTCTCCTGTCCTCTCCTCTGGGCTCTGTGTAAACAGCCTCTCCTGTCCTCTCCTCTGAGCTCTGTGTAAACAGCCTCTCCTGTCCTCTCCTCTCTGCTCTGTGTAAACAGCCTCTCCTGTCCTCTCCTCTGAGCTCTGTGTACACAGATTTTCAGTGAAGGACTAAAACGGTCGTAACCAATGATCCATTCTGACGGTTTGCCTGTTTTTACAGTTTCTCTCTATGATAAACATGGATTTTGGTGGGTCAGAGGGTTAATTATCACTGTTGTCAGTTTCATCTCTAACTAGCAGCATCTGTTGTGATACTGACTCGAGAATCTTGGTAAAAATGTTGTTTTTTCAAACATTTTCAGCTTTGTTTTGGTTACTTTCATAACCTATGATGCGTTTAAAGACTGTCTGAGTTTAAATTGATAATAAAAACGTCTGTTTTTAGTTTCCTTCTACGATAACAGATACTTTAAGGCAAACAAAGGTAATGCTGTTTTATTTTAATCTAAATTAAGTTTTTAGCACAGGACTGAACATGCAATGCTAATGTTTATTTATTTTCCTCAGTTTTCATTTCTAAAGATTGGCTGACAATGTTGGACACTGTGTGTTTAATCAGGCCGATTATTCTGTAATGAATGAAGTCGATTAAGAAAACCCACAGAGAAAAGTTATTTTTTCTAGTAAAAACAGAAAGTCACTATAATCAGCCACTAAATAGGAAATCTGTGGGTTTCCCCTCTTAAATCACTCGGTCTGTTCAGTGTGTGTGTCCCGGGGGTTGGGCTTTAGATCACTATCAGCCTCCAAACTCATTTAAATGTCACCAAATCTTGAACATTTAAACTTTCCCCTTGGAAACAACCTTCCAGAAAAAAACAGCCATGTGGAGCAGGATTTAGAGCGGAGAGGGACTTTAAAGCAGATCTGCTGCAGTGTTAGAATAAATAACTACATTTATAGGGTTTTATTCTCCTTATAATGACCCTCATCCTGCTGCAGACACATTCACACCTTCATTCATTCATTATGTGGCTGCTTTCAGCCCGGTGGCTGCTGGGTATCTCTCTGTATCCAGGCTGGGATTTTTTATTCCCATCATAAAAAAAACGCTTCATTTCTGCATCACCGTGAGAGGAGAAATAATAAATAAAAATAGCCCCGTTAGGACTCGGGTGTCAGTTCCTTCTCCATGTTCCTCTTTCAGGTTTCGACCCTGCAAACTGCGACATGTCTGTGTTTCGTGTTCACGCAGGAGGATAAAACTGAAATTATGACATTTTTTTTTGCTGGGACAGGCCCTCCAAAAAAACCCCCAAACCTTCCCCGACACGAGTCCCCTCCGACACGGCAGCCGCTACGCCCTTTTCCCCCTCAAACACACAGAAACGTGAGGAGGCACCGGGGCGTTTCACGGTGAATAAAACAAACACTCATCCACCGGCGCTGGGATCAATGGGATCCAAACGCCTCTGTGTCGGTATTCCCAGCAAATCTCTCGACACAGCGGACATGAAACGACATTTTTCCTGCTTTTTTAAAACTCACCTCATTGGGTTGGAAACCGCCGAGGACGACGCAGCCTCTCCATGGAGAATAAAAGGCGGAAATGTGCCGTTTTTCGGTGAAATCGGACCTATCTTGTGCTCATTTTGCGGCGTCCTCCCTGCAGCAGCAGCCGCTTTCTTCTCCGCTCGGCTTCTCTGTTTTGGGTTGAGGAAAAGTGATG
>CAFUXE010000483.1:41054-53049 GCA_903364295.1 Serranus cabrilla
AAAAAAGGTATGGTTATTTACTGTGCATTTACATTTTGCGATACACGTTTGTACGTATTAAACTAAACTAAACGTAACATAGTTGTAGTCGTTTTTAGACAGTTTAATGTGGAAAAGGTCAATAAAACACCTTGAGAATATGGATGGAAACCTGCTGTTGACCAGCTGCCACAAAACTCTAAAAACTGAAATTTATCAGCAGAATCCTGCAAGATGCTGCTGCTAAAAACAAACAAAAGACCGGGCGGAGACTCTATACACACCCACATATATGTATTATAATATATATGTATATTAGATGTTGAGCAGGATTTATGGATCCTTATTATTCAACACAGCAGCAGGTTAAAGGGCCTGTTTTTTTTTAATCTTTTTATGAATTTATTAATCCATATCAGTCATATCAGATCAGGGCTCCCCTCTCAGCGTGGCTGTGATGAGGAAACACAATTGAAAAAAACAATACATAAATAAATATTCTGTTTTCTAAATGTTTTTGGATGGAATTCTAACTCACACATTTACAGTTTTTCTCTTTTATTCCACAGGAGACGAGACACAACCGGAAATTTGCAAATAGGACGTAAACATTTTCAAATAGTTTTATTATGTGGTTGTTGTTTTTTTACCTATGTGTTTATTTCCTATGTTCTGGTAATCAGTGTGGTTGATTAAAAAGGGAGCACTCTAGTTTTTTGCGGCATGAATAAAATGAAACATTCATCTATTTGGATCTTTTTTAATTTGGAGGCCGTTTTGCTGCAAATGCGGAGACGACAAAAATGAGCAGAAATGGAAACGAAGAATAACAGAAAGATCTCAGTCAGACTTGTAATGCTGCAATTCATGCGTCTTTATAAAAGTGCTGTTGGAGGGACGGATCTATAGTCGGTGTTTTACCTTGTTGGCAAAAAAGTCCCACATAAAAACATCAGTTTACACTATCTTTAGATTATTATAGCTCTTCACCTTGTGGGCAGGCAGCCATGTTTATTTGGGGCGACTGAAGCTGTTCTCTGTGCTCACCTCCCAGCCACCAGACTCCATTGATAAAATCAGACATTTTACCTTGCAGAACACAGAAGTTTCTGGTCTCCTGCTGCAGTGATTGGTTAGTTAGTTTGTGTTATTGTGAGACTTTTGTGAATCTGAATGAAGCCGTTAAAACACTGAAGTCACACAATAACACAAACAGACTTACAGACTGAGTCAGTGGTAGATGATCGATCCCTGTGTGCTCTGTGAGGTTAAATTAGCATTTTCATCAGGCAGTCTGGAGCCTTTGAAGAGAGCACAGAGAGCGTTAGATATCCAACAGAAAAGGCCGAAAATATTCTAGCTTTAGCATGCAGTTAAAGTGATGTTGTCTCTTTAAACAGTACTCGCCTGCTTCTCTAAGCTGCAGAGCGCCCCCTGTTGTTCATCTCACACTGATGGATAAATACATCATACAGCCGCACGTCAAAAACACCCGACAGCTGCTTTATTCTCCTCGTATCACCTCAGTCGGACACGCCTTCAGTGATGTTATACTGACACAGATTGTGACCAAGATTTTATTAGACCCACACATGACATACAATGAAGCTGTAGGACTGTTGTGTACGAAGATATTCACGATGCCCCTGATTTAGAATTAACCTGGTCATGCATGATGGCATCCACATCCCTCTCTGAGAGCTCCGGCCCCGAGGCGTCCAGGTCCACCTGCTCCGGGTCGTCTCCCGTCAGGATGTCCATCGGGGCCTCGGCGATGGCTCTGATGGTCTGGTCCTCCAGGGCCAGGGCCGTGTCGAACTGTAGAGGAGACGGAGGACCCTGCATGCCGTCCCCCTCCACATCCAGGTCCTACAACAGGATGAAATCTAGATCTTAACAGGAGCCACTTAAAGGAGATTTATTTATCTCTAAAGCACCCTGGCTTTGGAATATAAATGCAGATGTAAGGTTTTTATCTGGACAAAGCCTCCAGTTTTATCCAGTTTAGGACTAAATTTTCTTTAATAGAACATTGTACAATACTGAAACAGCGAATGGTGAGCTGCAAAAAATGGTTCAATGAATCTAAACTGTTGATCGTTTACACGCCGGGCATCTGTTGGAGCCAAAACATCTCACAGCAGGTAAGTATTCAAACAGTAATCACCTTTAGAAGAAGTAAAGGGGAAATAACTGGTTTAAATGGTGCTGTTATCCCTTCAGTTTGTTTCATTTATAGTTCTGGTCCCGTTTGTGTAGCTAACGCTGCACTCTTGTGTTACCGTGGTAACTGGAAGATAAATATATAGATCACTCTTGACAATTCACAATCATTTGAAGAATGATAAATTTAATGGTAGTTAAGGTTTTGAATTCATGCTAACACACAAAATAGAAATCACATGACCACTATGACACAGCAGACTGAGGTCCTCCTGCTCAGAGTTAGAAACGGGGTTTAAGTCTGTGACTCTGGTTCGTTTCCCTCTCTTTGTTCTTTTCACTGGAGCAGATTTGAGCGATCGTACCAAACTTTAGTGAAGGAACCGTGATCTGACTATGGCTGTGTCTTGTACCGGAGACTGAAACATGATCAGGCACAATAAAAAATGTAAAAAAAACCTTTCAGGGCCTAAGAACGAAAAATAAAAAGGAACTATGGCAGAGGCGAAGTAAAAAAAGAAGTGGGTCACAGATCGGAACAAATGTCCCCAAAAATAATTGTATCTTTGGAAAGCCGTCGTTTTAAAATGGGGACAGCCGCATTAATTTCTGTGCGGTTTGAATTGTTGGACAGTCAGAGAACGAGCAGGAGGACATTTCCTTCTTGATATCTGATAAAGGGAGCAGGCAGTACGGTGTAGGACGGCTTTAAGATTTGTTTGAGAAATCATCCTTAATACTTTGGCACGTAGCTACCAGCTCAGAAATAATGATTAATTATTATACTGTCGGTGGCTGGCAGATTGTACTGCCTTGGTCTCAAAAATCCTAAATTGTTTCGGACTTAATTTGGTTCACTTGGTTTCTTGGGTTCAGTTAGATTTTAACAACTCTGATTTCGGTTCAGATTCTGCTCATCGATTCCAGTTCTTAGTGGTTTTAGATTTAGGTCAAAACAGGTCACAGTAACATTTTAGATTTATAAAAACCTTTACACACTTCAAGAGTAATCACTGCAGCTTGGAGAAAACATAAATACAGTAACTTAATTCAGTCAATTTGGAACAAACAAAGAAAAAGCCATAGAGGTATTTTACATCCACAGCTCGAGTTTCCCAGAGTTTACGAGATGCACCTGAATGCACCATTAAGTCCTTCACAATGAGTTATTTACAAACAGTAACTGACTAAAAGGCGTAATGTTCCCATGCCTGTCTCGTCTTTTCTCCTTCGGATGTTCGCAGGTTGCCAGCAACATGTTAACACTAACTCTAACTAAACGTAGAGCTTCACGCAGTCAAGTCCAGTCTGGCAGATATTTGTAGTTGTTGAAGAACCGATACGCAGAACCGAAATTTGAATTTCTTCATAATTTCTTTGGATTCAGACTTTCGGAAAGATTAACCAAGTTTTCCAGCTCGTACGAGAACAAACTGCACAGAAAAACGAACCAGAGTTTGTTTGACTGCACCCTAAAACGCCTAACTAGCGTTTTTAATAAAATGTAAAGACATCAGAGGGCAGTGGGAGGGGAACATCACTTCTACGTACATCACTGAACTCTAGGGGGAGGCTCTCTGTGGGCTGGAGCTCTGCTGCGCTCAGATACATGTCTCTGCTTGCGGGGGTGATCTGCTCCTGGGGCGGGGGCTCCTGCTCCGGCTGGTACATGGGGGGAGGCAGGGTGAGGTGGAGCGGGCAGCGAGGGTCGTCGGACTGACCCATGTGCACGGTGCGCTCACATGGGACGTCCTTCAGGCCGGGACACATTTTGAAAAGCACCTGATTGCTGTCCTGGAAAATGTCTGAGAGGCTGAATGTCAAGGACAACAACACGTCATGTCCACAAACCAAATCCAAATTGTGAATGAAGCCATTATGAATAATTAGAAACCTCACAGGTTAGTAACATTAGTGTTGATACAAGCACCACAGTTATTTCTACGAAAATAATCTTGTTAGAATTATTTCTCAAACTAAGTCTCCTTACTGAGACTGTGTTGCCTGAGTGGTTTCGTACAATGGGTGGTTGTGTTTGAGCATTAACACCATGCAGGGTTTCAACAGCTCAGAACACAACACAAACAATATGGAAAGAATGTGATTCAGGGTTAAAATGAAGGTTGGAAAGGGATTTTGTACCTTCCAACTGAACCGATTAGTCCCTTTATAACTCTGGGAAAAATCAACAGACCACAGGAAGGAGTTTATGTTGGCGCCATTTGAAACCAGCAGCTACTGCAAGCTGCTGGTCTTGATCAGGGCCGTTGAAGGTGACTTAAAAAACACAACAACACATAAATGTAAACGGTATGTCAGGAAATAAACCGGTTCCTTCTATGTGTGCGAGGATACGTGAGACACAGTGGTGGGTCATGGGCAGGCAGGGGTTGGTACAGCGGGTTCCCTCCACAAAAGAGATGCACTTCTCCTGCAGGGTTCTCGTGTGTGGCTGCAACAGAAAATATGGAAACAGTCAAAACAACCCAAACAGAATTTCCTTTATAACTATAATCATCGTTAAAAACATTATCATTCCTGGATGCCACAAGATTGTCAGAGGAAAATAAATTAAGTGCAATAACTCGGGTGTCTGCCTGGCTGCTTGTTTTCAGATGTGAATTCCATTCTGCTGCACTCAAATATGCCAAGCATAATCTCAGAGCCCAAACCGAGTATTATCTTCCCCACTCACTATAATAATCAGCATACTTGAGGATGCTGCTGTCCGGCTGCATTTAAAGCATAAAAGCCCAAATATGTGTGGACATGCATCATGTTGAGTGGAACAGGGCATGTTCTCTTTATGAAATCAAAAAGAGGTCAAACAAAACATCCTTTTACAGCAAACATCCTGGAGGTTTGGGGCTTTTCCATCCAGCATGCCAGATTTTTATGGGACTTTGTTTCATTCTAAAAATGCAGATCTGCTTTGAGATATCAGCTTCAGAAACATCTGCCTCCACCAACATACAGAGGACGTGTTTGTAGTACGCACAAAAATACATTAAAAGCCTCCAGCAGCATTTCTCTCTGCAGAGAGCAGCTTTATGCATATGGTTAAACAGAGTAAGTGGAGGGCTTCAGGGATTTATTTTTGGCATAAGACTTGCAGTTTTTAATTTGTGTTAAATGCAAATAATACATTTCTTTAAAGATTTTTTGGGCCTGTTCCAGCTTTATCTGATAGCAGAGATACAGAGTAAACAGGGGGAGGCAGAGGGGAAGACCTGCAGGAAACGCCTCAGACACATTCAGACTGAGGATCCCTAAAACCCCCAAATAAAACAATCTTACATTTTAAACAAAAGTGCCCTAATGTCATCTCTTATGTAATGTTGCTTTATTGTGCACAGGTTTTGTTTTCAAAATTGCCATCACAGCATTTGCTGCAGCATCAGTACAGAAGCATCTGAATCTATATGAGCAACAGGAAGCAATATATCACTTTTTGTATGAGCCGAGCCCTCTTTGCCTGGATATCAGAGATGCTGACAGCACCGGCCCATTACTGAACTAAACTGCTGATAGCGAGGACGTTTAAAGCAACTTCTATGGATCATGCAGAGAAACTGGGAAAGTGCTTCTGGAAGACAGACTGCTCCAGTTTCCAGTTGTTTCAGACACGAATATCATGATGCCTAAATGGACAAACTTGAAACTATATTAAAGGCAAGACACCACTAGGAGTATTGGATTAGCACCCTTCACATTACTGTTAACTACTAAACACTCGTTAGTTTTAACTCTTCTGATGTCGTCCCACCTGAGGAGCTCCTTCGGTCACAGCCTGCCTCCTCTCCCTGAGCTGCCGGTGCAGCAGGGCCTCCACGCCGTACCGTCGACGGTAGCGTCGCAGAGCTTTGAGCTTCTTTAGGTTCTCCCTTTCCTTCATGGACAGACCTTCAGGCCCCGTCAGCAGACTGCTCCCTGACAGGTACACAGGGACACATGAGACGGCGTGTACTGATTTCCTACAGAGAACTATTAAACAGGTATGTAAACAAAACAAAAGATGAGTAGTTAATAAGCCACCAGTTGTATATTTACCTAGCGTTTCATGCTCCACTTTGCGGTTGTGCAGGTATCTGCGCTTCTTCTCCTTCAGCAGGTGCTGCAGGCGTTTGAACTGGTCGATGTAGAGCGACTGCAGCCGGATGAGTTTTTCTCGAGTGATGAGTGCCACCTCCTCTGCTGTGTAAACTCCTGCATGTCTGCCATTACAAAGAAAAAAATTATACTTTAACACAAAAAATCACAATGGAAGGTCATTGCACAGCTCGACATCACTCTTTAAACCAACCCCAACCAGTCTGATGCAAAATCCTGAATTAAAGCCAAATTACAATATATACAACAGGATTTCCCCACCATGATATTGGTCAGACATCCTAACCTATGAGTAGTAATTTATTCCATGCATTCCTGTTTTGTTTTTTTAAATAAATGTATAAATATCAAGATAAAAACATTTAAGACATTTAAGGTTGAAATAATGTCCCTCAATAATTCACAGTGCAAGTATCATGTTTCCAAATGTTTTGGTGATATTTTATTAGATTTCTACCAATATGACAACATTTCAGAAAAACTTAGAAGGCAGGTATAAACACTGCAGAGAGAGCCACGGCAAACCATCTTAGAGGTGCATTAAAGCCAATGAGTGGAGCGTGACGCTACTCTCTCAGTCTGAGTCAAGAGCGACACCTAGTGATAAAACTCGATATGCATTCCCAGTGAAAACAGCATAACATGACTAATTAATTAAAACTTTTACACCGTGCCCAATCCTAGTTGTAGCATATTCAATTTAAACTTTGATTTCAGAAAGTCACCACTAATGAGACAGGTTTTGTTTTTTTTGCATTGCATCTTATAAGGCGCACTCAAAAATCCTGTCTTCTTTTTAGTGTTGACCTTCATTTTCTCATCTTTCCAGTTTAAACGTTCTACATTAAGAAACCTGCTCAGTTTGTGGTATGAATTAAGTCAGATCTGTTGCTTCATGCAGTAAATTAAAGATTCACACAACAATATAAATCCAATTAGAGTTTAGATTAAAAAAATGAAGAGATGGTCAGATAAGTTGACTTACTTGAGAGGATCCTCATGATCACTGTCAACGCTGTCTGCCTCACTGTCGGGGTCTCCCCTCCAGGTCTGGTCTAGGACCAAGGGACCCTGCTCCTCCTCACTTAAACTGTCCTCATCTGTCCAGAGAAGGTGGAGTTCATCATTAAAATCATATTCAAGAGAAATTAGCTCACCATAATAAAAAATCTGGGAGACAAACTTGTATTATTTACCTAGAATGCGACTGGCTTCGGAGCGGCCCCCGTCCACGCCGTGTGTGTCTGCACGGTTGTATCCACTGAGCTGGGATAACAGCGACTCCGGGGAGGGACCAGAAGCTGCTTTTCTCATCTGAGCTCGGAGGGCCATGGCGTTCCTGCGCGCGTGCTCTGCGCAGAACGTCACTCTAAAGAACAGATGAGTTGGAGAAGATTTGTCAGAAGGCTACCTGGATTTGTTCCAGGTGTCTAATTTCATCTGTTTCAACAAGTTACATCTCAGCTTTATTATTGCCGTTCCACCCACCCGTCTTTCCTCTCGATCTTTGGGGCAGCATTGGGGCAGCGTTTGCCGTTCTTGGCAGAGACGTAGCTGCACTGCTTGTACGGCGCATTCTTATCCTCCAAAATGTGTTTGATGCAGAAGTCTAGTCCCTCCAGGCGAGGCTGCGGGCACGGCCGCTGGGTGAAGGAGCAGGCCTGGGGCTCCTGGGGACGCGGAGTCTGGGTCACCCGGTTCCGACTCGAAGGCAAAACGTGGATTCGTATCCTGTTCATTGCAAGTCTGTGAAGAATTAATTGATATAATTAATGAAGTTACAGAGCATAATCAAATAATCTATTCAGATAGGGGTTAATATTTTATTCTATTCATGAAAAAAATTGCAACTTTTATTTGATTATAAAATTATTATTTGATTTTATAGAGCTGCAGGTCTTAGATTATATATATTGCACTAAATAAAATGTAAAAAGAGCAACAAAAAAAAGCCCTGAATCAGCGTGTCAGTCAGAAATGTACATGACCACATTTAAACTGGCTTAGTTAATGTTTCCTTTAAACACAAATTGGGTCCAAAGGTCAGAGATGTTTGTTGTACTCCTTTTTTCTAAACAGAATACAAACAGAAATACATTAATTTATACTGACAATAGCCGTGTTAATCAACGTTTAATTGAACTCAAATATATTGTTCATATTTAATAACGTTAAAGAAGGCGTTGGCAGGTCAGGTGGCTTGACAGATCGGACACTGTTTATCAAACTTTGTGACGAGTCAATAAACATTATTAACACACAAAACGGTCGTCAACGCGAAAAAAATACTGCCATACTTGCGTACATATAAAAATATTGTTATTGCAGGTTTTAGTCTAGGAGGAATACATCTCTGTTTCTTTAACAAGTCTAACCAGGCGCCACGCCGAGCTTCAGCCCGCCTCTCCTTACTGCGTCACTCTTTCAGTTATGGCGTCGCCATCTTTGTTAGCAGTTGCTAACGGTAGCTAACTGCTTCTTCTCGCGATTTCCGATTAAGAAGCGATATTAGCTGGCCAAATGCAACAGAAGACGATCTCCCTCGATATCACTGAAATGCCTCGGTGCCAGAAAATGTAGATATCCGCGTTTTTTGTCTCTAACTGCTTACCTTCCTCACCGCGGTCCGACCAGGTTTAGCTTCCGAGGGACACAACGACGGTTTGCCTGCATAACTGCCACAGCCACTGCAGTCACAGGCTGAGCCCACCCACTCATCGCTCTGATTGGCCAAAGCTCAAGGCATTTTATTGGCTCATCTAGCTGCCAATCAAAGTGCAGCATCTAATTTAATTTTCCACCCACAGCACTGCAGCAGTTATTTCTTTAGTTAATAACCACGTAATGCGGCCAGCGTTTTCTTAAAATATTTATTGACTTTAATTGAGAATAAAGCAACCACATTATATCAAAAAGAACAGTGTTCACACATAACGTCTCAACTGATAACAAATAAAATCCCAAAACGTTTCATTTCCAGACCTGAGTGTCACTAAAAACACCAAGACGTGAAAAAAACATGAAACTTATTGTAGCAATGTGATTTTGCATTGTTAGGTTGCATGAGTGTCGTCCATTTTTCTCACATATGGGTTTTATTTTGAAATGCATGTCCTTTTTTTTATGACTTTCCTCACAGCATAAAGTTAATACTTAAATTGGAAGATTTGTCCAGATCAAATAAAACAATATATTGGACATCTACTCTAATAGTCTAGCCATTATACATGTAACACTTTGTCAATTGCATCGTAGGCAAACCTACTGAGATAAATATTCAGTGCATTTACTGTTTCCCTGTTAATAGTCAAATAACCAATAAAACCTCTGCTGCCTGAGCAAAGAGCTGTACTCATTTCAGCTTCTCTTCCATATAATCAAGGGAACAAAAATATTTTACAATTATTTGGCTGATGATTTGTTGTACTGCATTACTGTGGACTGCCTAAAACAGATGACTTTTTGATAACAAACTGATAAAAGAAAGCAGGTAAAGAGCAGTTATACTATACAATCAAAACCACATAAAGCTTAGTATGAATTAAATGTACAGATGATACCCGATTCTTTTGCCCAAAAAAGTGGCACCTTTTCCACTATTTTTTAAACAGAAAATTCATCATTGATTCAAATTAATTATAGTATGCTTCATGCTCATGACCCTGTCGTGGAGGTGCATGGAAACCTGCTCGTTGTGTGATTTACAAAAATAAAAAACAAACCATCTGAAGCTGAATATTTTAGTTTGGAGGTATGAAGTCAAAAGACAGCTTATACATGATTAAATGAGACCAGCATGAAGTGACAGGCGTACACTGGGGTTTACACATTTTTTAAAAACATCCCAGAAAGGAGAAAATTCATAAATGAAAGACAACCATGAAGGACAAGACGGATGGCGTTGGATTAGTTTTTGATATAGTGTGTTGTGAATACTTTTATTGTAGATTGTGCTTGATATGGTCACCACAAAGTGAGCACCAGCAGGAAACTTTTTTCTGGCACATTTTCACGGCGCTGCCAACGCAAACACCGCTTTAAATGTTGTACATCTATATATTGTGCCCATTTGTTTCTTTACATTTACCTGTGATCACCATAAAAAGGCTGATGAACGAGTGACAAATTACATGACAGGATTAAAAACTCACATTTCTGTTCTAGAGGGATTTTTTTTGTTGGCAGTTCCTTCATTGTGACCATACCGAGTCGATATGTTTGAACCCTCTGATAAAAAACCATACATGTATATCCTTGGTATGAACTTCCATTAGTGTAATTGATTAGAGAACTGAATATTTTACAACCATTTAAAACAATGACTGCAACACTTAAAATCTAAAAAAAAAAAAAAAAAAAGTACAAGCTTCCTTAATTTACATATTTTTTTGCAATTTTTCATAACAAAATGTAAAAAATATTTCATGTTTGTTTTTAAACATTTTACAGTCTTTGTACAAGTTTACCAAATAAAGAAGGAAATCAAATAAACACCAGGGATGGGCAATAATCACCTTTTTTTTTTTTTAAGTTATGGCTGTTTGAAAAAAAGAAGACGAGGAGGAAAATCTTTTTCAAAAATAAAAATAGACAAAAAGATATTGAAATGATGGCTTTGGAGACATGCACGCTCGAACCCGCCTGTACAGTCGTGATGAGGAAACACCCCTCTGCCCACAAAGAACAAACAGGGGACACCTTAAAAAAGGTAGAAAAGGGGACTATGTTTTCTTTTTTTAAAAGCATTCAATTAATAAATAACATACTATAAAAACATTATAAAAAGACAATCTGTAAGAAGACCGAAGAGTTATGTGATGGAAATCTTTTAGCTTCCTCAGGATTTCAAGACAATGACTTCCTCCAAAACAATAATGCTAAAAAAAAAAAGACCAGGTCCCATCATCACATTTCATTTTAGTTCAACAGAAGAGCAGAAATATTATCTACACTTTCCTGGATTTTTTTCCTCACATTTTTCGAGCTTTTGAAGCTTCTCATTATTGCCCTCAAGAGTAAAAAGAAAAACAAAGTCGTTTTTCTCACCGGTACATTTCACTGCTGTCACACTGAAGCCTGTAGAAAACGTTGGGTGAGTTAAACAAAAAAATAAAAACATAATACAACACTTTATGTAACAAGATGGATGCTCATGATGTCAAGTACAATGTACAGAATACGTCTTCTGATTAGGAAGTTATTTGGGTAAAGGCGGCAGTGGGGGGGGCGGTTCTGAGGGGAGGGGCGGGGGCCGCGCGTTGCTCCCTCGGGAGCCGCCGCTGTAGCGATACTCGCCGTACTGGGATCTGTAGTCAAACATGGACGGCTGGGACGGCTGGACGCCCTGCGCGCTCAGAAGCGAGTTCAGCATTTCAAAAGTGTCCTGGTACTCGTTCGACTGGGCCCCGCCCGCCGCGCCGTGCCCGTTCGTATCCGTCTTGTCGCCCTTGGCGTGCGGGAAGCTCCCCTGGTGGTGCGGGAGGCCCAGGGCGGGCAGGATGTCCGGGCCGTGCCCCAGAGTCTGCCCCGAGGAGGAAGACAGGGACGGCAGCTGGTAGGGGTTCCTCGAGGACTTGCTGACCTTAGTGGCGGGGTGGGCGCCCGCCGTGGGATCCTGGGAGTGCGTCCTTTTACGTGATGCAGAGGAGGACGAGGAGCTCGTTCGGGAGGAGTCGCTGGGGACTTTTTTGCTGCCTCCGACCGCCCCGCTAGAGCCTGACGAGTGTTTGTGTGAGGAGGAGAG
>CAFUXE010000483.1:75335-96542 GCA_903364295.1 Serranus cabrilla
ACCCAGAGGAGAGGACAGGAGAGACTGTAAAAATGTATCAGAGAAATTTAACTTGCCTTTTTCTCTGGTTTCTGTCGTTCTAACTGTGTTCTTCTGTCTGAGTTGTTCCTGATTGTGCTGATTCCACAGAGCTGCAGGACTCAGAGATTTATACACATTTTATATGTTGCAGTGAAACACAGAGAATGAACTGTAACCTCTCGTCGGGGTTCAGAGGGTTAAAAGTCGTCTGATTCGGCTGATAATTCGCTCCGTTATCTGACTTCGTGTTTAATCCAAACTGTGTGACGCGTTAATCTGTGATCAGATCCTGCACACAGTCAGCTGAGCGTCACATGAGACGGATTGGAAATAAAACTCATTCAGTCACATTAATGTTTGTCAAAGAACTGCTGATAAATATTACAGAACATAAATATATAAATATACACATTTTAAAGATGGAGAAACTGTAAAAACCAATAAATAAATCCACCTGAAAGGCTTTTTAGGAGCGCAAAGGAATAAATCTAAACAGTAATAATCAGATTCTACTCATTAGAATAAATGTAGATAATAATAATAATAATTAATTTCACTTATTAGAATAAATGTAGATAATAATAATAATTAATTTCATTTTACTTATGAGCATAAATCTAAATATTAATAATAATCAGATTTTACTAATTAGAATATATGTAGATAATAATTATTAATTTAATTTTACGTATTAGGAGACATTTAAATACACAGATGCTGCAAAAAATAAAGTTCCTTAAATAAAAAGCTGAAATCCAAATATATATTAAAGATTTAAATTTATTTATGTTTTTTAACTTGTTGAATGGTAAGTTTGCCGTTCACGTTTTTACTTATTTACTTATGCATTCATTAATGTTAGGTATCATTTAACATTTTCCCTGTAATGAGTCCCAGATTACATGATTCAGAAAGATATCTGAGACGTGTGTAAACGTGTGTGGATCTGTGTTCATGTTGTGTTTTTAATATTTATTTTTTATATTTCAGAGCCCAGAAACCGTTTCACTCGTTACCCGTCATGGAACAATAAGATGTATCCGATCTGGAAGGACGGAGACGCGCGATACAAAGACTCCTGGAAAGGTACGACAAGAAAATCACCTTCAAGAAAAGTTATTTCACAGAAATTTACTGTATTACTTCACAGTGAGTCTCTCGTTTTTTCTACATTAAGTGAAAATATAAAAAAATATTTACTTTTATTACAAATGTTAACCATCCATAAATTATTATAATGGGACTTTTATTTTTATTTGTTTTGATAGAATAAATTAATTTGTGTGTATATTTTTTACATTATCTATGAAAAATACAAAAAAATACACATCATATTGCTAAATGTAATATTACAGCAATTTTCTGTTTTCTTACAGTAAAAGTATAAAACGTATTCTTTTTTTTTCAAAAGAAATCGTTAAATTTTCATTTTAATGGTAAAAAGTCTATAAAAATATATGTATATTCAAAAGAAAGAAGGTTATTAATAAGTTAATACCAGTAAGTCCCTGAGTGATCACCTGATCCTGGTGCAGCTCCACTTTCCTCCTGAAAAGAAAAGAAGCAGAAAGTCAGAGTTATGTATTTAATCTGAGGATCATTAAACAGATCTGCAGAAAGAAAATGACAAAATGACTTCAAAAGAAACACAAAATTACCAAAGAATGACGCAAAATAACTGCAAAGAGAAGCAAAACCACTAAAAAGATACAAAACAACATAAAGGTTCAACTTAAAAGACACAAACAGACACACACAAAGCTACCAAAAATTACTACACAAATTACTACAATAACACAAAATGACAATAAAGAGACAAAATGACCAAAGAATGATGCAAAATAACTTCAAAGAAACACAAAATCACCACAGATGACTCCAAATTGATCCTGGTGCAGCTCGACGTTCCTCCTGAGAAGAAAAGAAGCAGAAAGTCAGAGTTATGTGTTTAATCTGCGGATCCTTTCATGTCTCCTGTTGTCTCCGTCAGGCGGCAGAGTGAGCTTCAACGTGGGGAACGACTCCCCGACGCTGACCGGAGCCAAAGTCACCTTCACCATCGACCTGGAGTTCCCACACAGCCAGAGGGTTCAGCCGGACGGGGACGTGGTGTGGGCCCACGACTGTGTCGTCAACGGTAACACACACACACACACACACACTGCACAACACACTCTCACTGAGATACAGTCACTGACTAAATATCTTGTAAATAAGAGTTTTTGATCTCAGTTCAGACCTTAATTATTTTAAGTTTAGATTTTTAAAAATATTATCAAAATTAAAATAAGAAAAATGAAACACCAAAGTGTGTTTTACATTCAGTTCCTTTACATACTTTTCCTTTACAAGTGCCTTCAAAATTTCAAGTGTTATTTGTAAAAAAAAAAGTTAGTTATTTTGTGTTATTTTGGATGGATTGCCAAGAAATTTGGTGCAGATAATCATGTTTGGTGGAAAGTAACTAAGTACATTTACTCAAGTACTCATGTACTATTCTACTTTTTTACCCTGTTTACTTTGCAGATTTATATTAATAATATAAGGAGGAATTATATAACATTTTGTTATTTTATGACCAAATTCCTGCAGAACTAACGACATTCCCGTCATGCTAACATGCTAAGCCAATATGGTGAACATGCTAAACATTCCACCTGTTAGCATGTTAGCATGTTAGCGTGCTAACATGGCTGCAGACCCTGTAACAGTCACATCTCTCTCCTGCTGCAGGAACAAAGCACCGTGAGTCGGAGCCAGTGTTTCCCGCTCAGAACACGGACTGGGACGCCGTTTTCCCAGACGGGACGCCGCTGAAGAAGGACAAGAAGCCGGCCTACGTGTTTGTCTGGAAGACGTGGGGTGAGACGACCTGTGGGTTTTTCTGAGGGTCGCAGAGTTTGTTGTCATGACCTGAAACATGAGCAGATGGATTATGTGTGAGCCTCGTCATATGATCAGATTATGTCACTTCGTTTACCCGACATGAATGTCAAACACATGATTTTCAGTTTAGACTCCGTCTGTCTCAAGCACAAGGACTCTAAGATATTTGATCCAACGAAAGTGTCATTTTATAGACAGAAGAATACTCATTTTAGCATCTAAATCACGAAGGACACAAATGACTCCAAAGAGTTACAAAATACCCACAAAAATGACACAAAATAACTACAAAGACTAAAAAAAGATCACAAAACTACCAGGAAAGAAACATAATGACTATAAAGACACACAAAAATAACAAAAAGACACAAAATGACTACAAAGTAGCACAAAAACACCAAAACGACAAAGAAGGACAATTGTTATTAAGAGACACAAAATTAGAAAAGAAAAACCCAAAATGATTACAAAGAGAAAAATTACGAGAATGAGACACAAAACAACGAAACAAATGACTTAAAAAAAGACACAAAACTACCTAGAAAGACACATAATGACTACAAAGGGACAAAACATTGTGACAATGAGACACAAAATTAATATAACTGCAAGTAAAATCACCACAAAAGACACAAATTGACCACTTAGACACAAAAAACTACCAAGAAGCTGAGAAAATGACTATAAGAGACACAAAATGACCAAACAAATTACTACAACAAGACACAAAACTACCAGGAAAGCTGTAAAACAAAGATTTAAACAAAGGCAGAACCTTCAGAAAGCCTGTAGTGAGACGATGAGGCCTTTTGTCTCATGTTATGATCTGACAGTATTATGACACATGTAGCTCCTGTGGTGACGTGTGCTGCTCACCTGCAGGTCAGTACTGGCAGGTGTCGGACGGCCCGTCCTCGTCTCTGACCATCAACACCGACGACATCCCGCTGGGCTCCTACACCATGGACATCGTCATCTACCACTACCGCAGCAAGGAGAAGTTCATCCCTCTGGGGTACGCCTCCACACAGTTCTCCATCACTGGTGAGTCCAAAAGTATCATTATTATTATTATAATATCAACCCTGAGAACCCCGGGATGGAAGTTTCTGTAATAAAAAGTAACAAATCGAAGCTTAAAATGTGTCTGTTAGTGTCAGAGTCTCTTTCTTCTTCATGTGTCCTTTAAAATCAAACCAGATCCTGTTAGAAACATTAAATTCTCCTCCTCAGAGACTCTGTGAAGCCAGGATTGATTCTGTTTACACAGAGCCCAGAGGAGAGGACAGGAGAGGCTGCAAGTCGATGTTATAAAAGTGCAAATATGTAGATATTTTCAATATTTAATGCATTTGGAATAATGTTGTACATACTGTAAAAAGTCAATTGTATTCCAATATTTTTTTTAGTTATCAGAGAAATTCAACTTTTTATGGTTTATATCATTATATATGTGTGTTATTCTGTACAAAATACATTTTTGAGTTGTTTCCATATCAATAGGTTATTTATAGATTTTCTATATTGCAGTGAAATACAAGGAAACAGTGAGTAAACTGTAAAAAACGCCCTGAAACTTATCAGCTTGTTGGGGTTCAGAGGGTTAAAAAAAAAGCAGTGATCTTAAATGTTTGCTTTCGTTACTTTTGTACAATCCCAGTTGAAGTTCATCTTCAAAGCTTTTGTTTTTATAATATTGTTGCTAATTTTGATTGTTTACTTGTTTTTAATGTAAAGTGTCTTTGAGTGCTTTTAAAGCGCTACACAAAGTTTTTGGAGATAAACTTAAGTCTTCATCTGTACTTGGTGTTGTCCTCAGATCAAATCCCCTTCGCCGTCTCCCTGGACCAGGTGAACGACATCGTGGCCGGCGACATGCGCTTCATCCAGAACAGGGCGATCGCCTTCACCATCACACTGCACGACCCCAGCGAGTACCTGAGCAACGCCGACATCACCTTCAACTGGGACTTTGGGGATGAGAGCGGAGCCCTGATATCCAGAGAGCTGACCGTCACTCACACCTACGTCAGCGCCGGCTCCTTCAAGCCTCAGGTGGTGATCCAGGCGGTCATCCCGGACAAGGCCTGCGACCCGCCTGTCGACCCCCCAACCAAGGCGCCCGGGCCGCCGACGCACCAGGTCACCACAGGTACACAACAACACGACACATGTTAATTAATGAAGTAAAGGATCTGAATACTTCTTCCACCTCTGATATTATAGAAGTCCAATCAATCCTCTCTGTGTTTAGTAAAAGCTCCAGCACTGGAGTCTGCTATGCCCATACTGGTTTCCACCAAATCAACTGGTCTGACCGTCAACATGGTGCCGTCGGACACTGAGGAGGACAACACTGAGGACGAGGCGTCCTCCGCTCCCAACACTCAGCCCAACCAGGAAGCTCCCACTGTGGCCATGACTCCCTCCGTCCACTCTGACAGGCCAGCGGGCAGCCAGGCGCAGACTGGTAAGATCTCAGCTGAACATAAGTTCGAGTATCATTTCACCAGGAAGAGGAAACACGTGCAACAACAGAAACCAGCTGACCGACTGATGGATGCACCAGATAAAAGCATCGGCCGATTTCCTTTGATGTAAATCTGATGTAAATCTTTAGAGAAGCACAGGCATTGTGTGAAACACGCAGAGCTTCAAAATGAATTCTTCTGTTGTGCTTCGGTATTTGAATTCTGATTTGCATGCCCACAAAGAGTGCTCGGCTAAGTTTTTTCCTTTTAAATTGGATTTATTTATGGATCTATAAACACTTGTTGTAAGTAAAAGTCCTGCATTCCAAAAGTACAAAAGTATCAACATCAAAATATTCTTAAAGTAAAATTTAAAAAGTAAAAGTATCCATTACGCTGAATAGCCAATGACAGAATACAGATATTGTGCTGTTGGATTCTAATTATTACTATTAGTGAGTTCGTTGTTGCAGCTGGTAAAGATGGAGCAAAATTCTTTTACTTTTTAATTTTCTGCAGGTAAGCTTGTGAATTTCACCAAGACATGAAAAAGTCTCGTCTTTATCCATATCAGTACATCATGTTTTGATGATTGTATTTTGTTTTATTAATCTGAATCGGCAAAGTAACTAGAGCTGCAACAATAAGTCTGACTGAAAAAACATTTTTCATGCAAAAATGGTAGAAATCTTTTTTTGGGTTTCTAAGATATGGACATTTCTTCTCATATTAAACCAAATATCTTCCAATATATATCTGACAAAAACCAGGTACAGTATTTAAAAACAACATCTAGGACTTTGAGAAACTGGGACAGCCATTCTTCATTATTTTCTGATATTTTGTAGACCAAGCAACCAATCAATAAACCTAGAAAATAATGAATAGTTGCAGCCCTAGAAAGGAAGTTATCAGATAAATGTATTGGAATAAAAAGTCCAAATATTCCCTCTGGATTGTTGTGCATTAGAAGTATAATAGCCTAAAGTGGAACTACTTGGAACTACAGAGCAAATAGCTACTTTCCACCACAGGTTAGTGTTATGAATGAACTAATGGTCTGCTGCTCTTTCTTTTCTCACCAGCTGCAAAGAGAACCGTGACCCTGACAGGCCAAGCTACAGTTGTAGTCGTTGCTAAGAGGGATACTAATGATAAACCCTCTGATGACGACTGTGTGATATATCGTTACGGCTCCTTCTGCACTGGCATCGAAGTGTTTGGTGAGTTTCCTTTCATTACTGAGACTAATGCCGTTTGCACTATAGGGTCGAATGCTTCATTGAGAACTGCTCATCCAGTGTTTATCCAGGACACGTGAGGCCGCCATCATGTGCACATGAACAAAGAGTTAACAGCAAGTATGTCTGTGGCTTATCAGTTCATGTGGGTCCCAAGAGTGAAGTCGACTGTTGAGAAAAGACGAACTCCTTCAAGATGTGCATCAAGATGTAAAACAAAGACAATGAAAATCTTTGAGTTGATTGCAAGTGACCTTTTGTCTTTGTTTCCAGAGGGCATCGAAAAAGTTGAGATTGTGCAAATGGACAACGCTGTGATTGCAACACCTGACAGAAACGTCCTGGATATCACCGTTACCTGCCAGGGAAGGTGAGCACTCCTGCTCTACCCTTTATCAAAGAAACGTTTAAGCATTTTATAGTTTAATCGGACTCACTGGAGCCTCTTCTTCCTCCAGCCTTCCAAAAGAGGTGTGCAGCGTGATTCTGGACGCAGAGTGCTTGAGGCCGATTCACACGGCGTGCAACATGGTGGAGCCCTCCAAAGAGTGCCTGCTGGTGCTGCGTCACTTCTTCAACGACTCCGGTGTCTACTGCATCAACGTGTCCATGGCCAACGACGTTAGCTTAGCTATCACCAGTGCCAAAATTAACGTCGACATAGGTACGCAGCAGAACCAAACATACAGCAGAACAAAGAGCTTCTTTATTCTGCTGCACTAAACGTGTGATCTTTGTTTCAGGTTCGGGTCTGTCTTCTCCAGGCGCAATCGCCATGATTCTGGGTGTCCTGGTAATGGTTCTGGCAGTAGGAATAGTGGCATTTTCCTACAAGTAAGAACTAACTTTACTGGTGGATATCCATTTTCTACAAATACAGTATCCTATATATTTTAGGGAATACATTTTGTGAGGTTCTATTTTTGTCCTACTGTCAAACAAACCCCAAGAAGTAAGTTTTGTTGCATGTAATACCCCTCCTCCTTCTAGAAGATAATGTCTACTGTAGTAAAGAATGAGCTTAATAAGTTAAGTCAGAGTGAATTTAGGGACAGACTAAAAAGCGGTTTTACCCTAAAGCATGTGTGATTTAAACTTTTCTGGATTTTGTGCTTCACTCAAAAGGCGCTTCAAGTCTTACCGTCCTCTGAAGGAAGACCTGATCGTGCATGCAGATCCGCAGACTGGCCGAGCTCACGCCTGCTCCGGAGCCTCAGTGCTCTGGAAGCTTCTGAACAGACGGGGAGCGGTGGATGACTGCCCTCTGCTGCAGGACCGACCAGTGTGAACCATCCTCACACTACCAAATACCAAACCAAGAAAGCTATGATTCACAAGTTTTCGGCACCTGAGATGTCTTTTTATACAATTGTTTTTTACATATTTTCTAAATGACGAACTCACAAAAGTGTAATATTTAGGTTTTTGATCAAACATTTCCTGGAATTTTAATTTTAGACATGCTCAGATATTTTGTACCTACAAGTTTGGTAGTAAGAGTGTTTACTTTCGTTGGGACAAAACTGAATTTGAATGTTTTTCCAATAAACTTTGCCTGACACAGTTTCATTGTCTTGTTTCACTTTGATTCATGACACTAACAGTACAGATACCAATGAAACAGCTACACCAATACAAAGACTCCCCCTCCCCCCCAAATATCATGACACTGGACTTGTCATAAAAAGACAATATTGAAGAGCTGCATGATGCATTTCAGTCATTAACATGCAGGAATTATATATATAGGTTTCATATATCCGGGACGGTTAATAAGATTTTAATACTTGGTGTTATGAACCTCCGACTTGATTACAGGGGATAGCTCAATATTCAGAATGAATTGATTTTGCAGGACACTCAATATATATATAGATTTAATGTATAAAAGACAACAGAAAAACAAATTCACATGTCACAGGAATTTTATTTAGAACAGAGCCAAACTGGAAATTGACAAACATTTCTGTTTGGAATGCATTCAAGAACACATTGCAATCAATTGTTTTCTGTTTAACTGGCACTTGTTTGTCCCTCTTAATATTCCTCTCCTTCCTCCTCTCCCTCACCCTCAATGGAGTCAACTCCAACCTCCTCATAATCCTTCTCCAGAGCGGCCATGTCCTCTCTGGCCTCAGAGAACTCTCCCTCCTCCATACCCTCACCCACATACCAGTGAACGAAGGCACGCTTGGCGTACATCAGATCAAACTTGTGGTCAAGACGAGCCCAGGCCTCTGCAATAGCAGTGGTGTTGCTCAGCATGCACACAGCCCTCTGGACCTTGGCCAGGTCTCCACCGGGTACTACAGTGGGAGGCTGGTAGTTGATGCCCACCTTGAAACCAGTGGGGCACCAGTCCACAAACTGGATGGTGCGCTTGGTCTTGATGGTGGCGATGGCAGCATTGACATCTTTGGGTACCACATCACCACGGAACAACAGGCAGCAAGCCATGTATTTGCCGTGACGAGGGTCACATTTCACCATCTGATTGGCTGGTTCAAAGCAGGCGTTGGTGATTTCTGACACTGAGAGCTGCTCATGGTAAGCCTTCTCAGCAGAGATAACAGGGGCATAGGTGGCCAGAGGGAAGTGGATACGGGGATATGGCACCAAGTTGGTCTGGAACTCTGTCAGATCAACATTGAGGGCACCATCGAAACGAAGGGAGGCAGTGATGGAGGACACGATCTGACTGATCAACCTGTTCAGGTTGGTGTAAGTGGGACGCTCGATATCGAGGTTCCTACGGCAGATATCGTAGATGGCCTCGTTATCGACCATGAAGGCACAGTCAGAGTGCTCCAGGGTGGTGTGGGTGGTCAGGATGGAGTTGTAGGGCTCCACCACAGCGGTGGACACCTGGGGAGCTGGGTAGATGGAGAACTCCAGCTTGGACTTCTTGCCGTAGTCGACAGACAGACGCTCCATCAGCAGGGAGGTGAAACCAGAGCCGGTGCCACCTCCGAAGCTGTGGAAGACCAGGAAGCCCTGAAGGCCGGTGCACTGGTCAGACTGGGGAGAGAGAGAGAGAAACAGTTAGAACATATCCGATACAGTTATGGTATTTTGTCAATTTAATTCAAAATTAGGAATGAGTGACTCCTGACATCAATTACCCACCAGTTTGCGGATCCTGTCCAGCACCAGGTCGATGATCTCTTTGCCGATGGTGTAGTGTCCACGGGCGTAGTTGTTGGCAGCATCCTCCTTGCCAGTGATCAGCTGTTCAGGGTGGAACAGCTGGCGGTAGGTCCCAGTGCGCACCTCATCTGAATCGACAGATTCGATCAGAAATGACTAGGGCATTTGACTAGATAAAAAAAAAATCAAAAGCTAACTTTGGCACTTATATTTAATGGGATTTTACCGATGACAGTGGGCTCCAAGTCGACAAAAACAGCTCTGGGGACGTGCTTTCCAGCTCCAGTCTCACTGAAGAAGGTGTTGAAGGAATCGTCTCCTCCGCCGAGTGTCTTGTCACTGGGCATCTGTCCGTCCGGCTGGATCCCATGTTCCAGGCAGTAAAGCTCCCAGCAGGCATTGCCAATCTGGACACCAGCCTGACCAACGTGGATAGAGATACACTCACGCTGTGGAGAGAAAAAATGAGAGGTTATTCACCTGTGTGCATTTAGATTTGACACTCATTTACATTCTGACTCTCCTAGCTTTGATAAGAAATCTACCACAATCTAATCTTATGCATATGGAAATAAGGAGCATTCAGCTGCTCCCCCTATCTGAGATGAAGATGCAGTGCAGCAGCAGGCACCTCCCTGCACCACAAGCTGCAGGGGACAAAAATGCCTGACAGGAGCCCCCGCCGAGGCAGGACGCTCCTCTCGTCTTTCCTCTAGTCCTTTTTGTCCCCTTGTCTTTTCCTTTTTTTATCCCACACTCCCCCTCTTTTGCAAGCCTAAGCACAAATGCAAATTCATCTGCCCGCGCGCTTTATCAGGCTGGAATATTCCACTTGCCCTTAAGCCTCGAGGATGCAAAATCACAGCGGATGCTTGGGGGTAAAATGAACTACTGTGTCACTTGTATCACTTTATATTTTGATATAATTCAAAATTAAATTAACAGTTTGGATAAAATAAAGTGTACTTATTAATTTAATTAACCCTTTATATTCAGTCATTCCTAAAACAGAAGCTTCACACTGCACCATGTGTTTTAATAATTTATGAGATTAAAAATAAAGTATATTTGCAGCCGTATCTTATGAATTAAAAATGATAGCAGCAATCTAACGTCTCCATCCATCCCCCTCCAACCTGCCCGCCCCTCCCTGCCTTTACTCAAGGTAGGACACTTGCATTTGGTCAGATTTTTACCTGATACACAGGTAAATTTGACAACAATTAAAATCTAAAGATAATTAACGCTGCAGCTTTATATAGAAAAGCAGATTTATCCACCTGAGTGCCTGTTACTAAACCCTGAGTGGAGACAGTCAGTGCATTGTTCTCATCTCTACACAATGACAACCACACCGTGCCAATCTGTGCGCCGGCCAACAGCTACATTACACTCCTTACTTCCATCTCTAGCTATAATGCACTAAAAATAAATCAAATTAAAGCTGAAATGATCCGTGTGATGTTGAATAAGAGACGGAGACCCGGTATTATAACAACCCGGCTGCTGCTTCATTTCTACCGCACAAAACCGCGTCAGAAAGACAGCTGAGGGAGAAAATAAACTTACCATGTTTAAGATTGAGGTTCAGAGAGGGAGAGGAGAAGACAATGTGAAGAAAGAGGCTTTTTAAAAACGGTGGGGTTTGCGTCGCGTGTTGTACCCAACGGGGTCGATGCAACAACTGCTGAAAAGGAGGGCGGTGCTTCCAGATTTATACCGGGGGGAGAGGGGTTAGCTACCGTGCACGGTGGACAAAAAAAGCCTTTACTACCAAGATTTGGTAATGATGTCTAAACTGAGCTGATGTGTGATTTGCATTCAAATTAAGACATTTTTTGTGTGTAAAAACTGCTTATAAGTCCACTGCAATAACACATATAATGCAGGCAGGGTATGCTTTGTATGTGTGATGGGTTTAAGGATGCAAATATCATGTAGCAGCACCTTTTTTAGCATCAAAACTTGTAGCAATGTTATATCTTTATCCATGTTTATTTATTAATGTCTAATAAGTAATTCGGTTTTTAATTAAGGGCTACTTCCAACCAAGCATATTAATTATGCATGCAGAGGAATGAGCAGGGGCAGCATGGATCAATACTATAGGTGTGGCAAATCAATACAGAGCTGTGGCCATCTCCTGGAGCATTAGAGCAAATTCTGTGCAAGCATCTGTGGCTTTTCCTTTCGCTGCTCTTACTGCATTATAAATGATGCAGGACGGCTGAGAGCTTCTGCTGCATGGGATGCCTCCATCCAACTCCGGCTGAGATCAGCCGGCGTCCATGTTGATGCTGACGCCGGCCGCGGTATCCGCCCTGCATGCCAGCTCTCCGGCTCTCCTCCCTCTTTGTCCCAGATTCTCTGCAATGATGTCATTCAGTGGGCCGATCACGTGGCTGCATGTCAGCCTGTGTGTGTGTGTGTGTGTGTTGTTCAGCTGGACTGACGTTGGGTGTGCTTCCTCTGGTTCTGTCTTGTGCAAGGAACTAAAACTGCCTGGATTGCAGTTTGTGTGACACATTGGGTGCACAGTGCGACTCCTGCAGCAACAGTAAACCGCTGCCCTTTAAGTTGCTTTGAATCCTGCAGCAAGTTAAAAACAGGCTTGTCTAAGATGTTGCGTCACCTACCTTTCAACTCTGCAAAATCATCAATGCAGTATGAACTTTGCTTTCATCACACTAATGTGGGCGTTATCATCATTTATGCAGCAGGGAAGCGAGGATGCAGATTTAACAACCGGCTTTTTGTGGCTGCTGTACTCGACATGAACTGCAGGGGATGAAAGAGAAAAACAGGAAGCAGCCGTGGCTCCCCGCCAGGATCCTTCATAGAACATTCTCCACTCCCTCCTCCCTCCTCCTCCTCCTCCTCTCGCTGCTCCTCCCCAGCAGCTGTGAGACAGGGAGGGTCTGAGCAGCTGCACACCAAGAGGAGAGAGGGAGGATGGGAATGCTGGAGATGGGAGTGGTCCTTCATGGCATGAAACCGACCGCACTGTGTCCTGCAACAAGAGAATATGATACCAGACGACGTGACAAAGCAGATTTTCCATCTGTCACAGCAGAATTCTTACATTGAGTGCTAAACTGGGCCATCAGATAAAAGTTTAAAGTCATGTTTTCCCAGCTAATAAATAAATAAACAAAGATTATGATCTTGATATGATGGTGTGAGGTTGGGGAAGAACCTCACAGTCACTTACCGATATCCATGTTTTGGTTCTGCAAATAAAAAGTAAACACGTTATTGAAAAAGTAGTCATTCTATAAATGTGGCTTCTTTAATTACATGCAAAGAAAATACAACTCAGTTTCCAGAATAAATGCTGGAATTGTATGTTTCTGTAAGTCACAGACAATGTTTAATATTTAAGTTTTTAACCAAAAACGTTTGAATCGTTGCAACCTGTTATAACCTCATATAAACACGTGATTACCGTCGCTTATATATCAGTTTATACACTGAAAATACTAAAACATTTGGTTAAGGTTAGGCTCAAATACCACTTAAGTAAAAAATAAAAGGGTTAGGCTTAATGTAAAACATTTATTCCAGACATAAATACCAACAGCGGGACACAAAACCACTTGATCCCACCAACATCACACAGCTACACAACAACAACAACAACAACAACAAGAGTTACTGATGAAAGCATCCAGGTGTGTACAATGCTCACATTTCTGTGGTTTGTACAAATGTACAATGCCAATTTATTTGGCTGGTGATAAAATAATTAAGCTGACTCACCAGATGAACAGGGTTGGGATCAGGCTGCCATTGTTGCCCATGTCAGGCATCTTCGCTCCTTCTGTGTCCATTTCGATAAGAGCATCATTGCTGCCTCATGGGCTGACTGACCACCATCCGGCACGACCGTGATTGGTTTAAAAATTACAAACATGCCCGAGCATTTTTTCCATTATCCTCAGATTGATGATGGGTGTGCCCAGTGCTGCTGATGTAGGATATTTCCTGTCAGTTTCTGCCCTCTGTGATGACTAAGTTCATATTTTTATGCTACTGGTTGTCTACAAACAGACACACCCATACAGTCGATAATACATTATGTTTTAGCTATTTATTAATGGCTGTAAATGTGTCGCGATTATGCAGCAAATATTGTTTCATGTATGTACGTATGATGGGAAATAGAGAAAGAAAAGGAGTTGGAAAGAGAACGTGAAAGCAAGGAAAAGGAAATAGCACATTAGCTACCAAGAGAAATAACGATTAAAACAGCAGCTGAGGACTAAAGCTGACGCAAAACAGCAACACATTCACAGAAAAAATTATGTTTTCAGGGAAAGAAGAAGTTGTAAATTGACTTCTGCAGTCTTTCAGATTAGTTTCATGTCATGTAGTTTTTTATAAATATGTAAAATGACTCATTATTTACTCATAAGCTGATCAGCTGGTTTAATGTCTGGAAAACCTAAGAAGTGACATCAAATTAAAGGCATCAGATATCATTGTTACGTCCAGAAGTATTTTATTTTAAAGCCTTAGCATGTTCTCTTTTTCCATAAGTGTTTTTGGTGCTTTAACCTGACAACGACCGTCACATGTTAATGTGTTGAAATGAGCACGTCACATGTCAGACTTGGTTGGATATCATATCAATCATGCAGCAAATGAAAGAAATTTCATATTACCTTGTATGAAAATATGTTATAATAATATTATTTAATTCTCCAAACAACACCGAAATGACAAACAGGTAGTTTGTCAGTACCACCCGTAACCACACATATGATGTTCATACACTGATCTAAATTTAGGGTAAAAAACGTCCTGGTTAGGTGTTAAAAATGACAGTTTAAAAAGTTTTTTTAAATGTTCGTGAATGCCAGAAGTGAAGTAGTTACAAAGACATCGTGACTCCTATGTAAATGTACGGGTCGCTGTTGATAAAAAGGCTGCAAGTTTGTTATATTTTGGCTACAAATCCACTGATCTATGTTTAGAGCAAAAAAGTTCCTGGTTAGACGTCATAAAAGACAGTTTAAACAGTAAATGAATGCATGTAAATACTTCTGTCATTTATTCTCCACGTCGCTGTCATTCATGCATGTTCCAGCCACCAGAGGGCCGAGGAGGATACGGGTCATATTTTGCTGCCTGTACAAACAATCCATGGGGTCTCTCTGAGGGGAGAGACCTGTCTCCATGTAATTCGAGCTGTGCTTGTGGCTGCAGGTGCCCATCTGCAGCCATCATAACCTGATCAGCTCCTCTTGTCTTTGCCTCTCAAAGTGGGTTATTTTAAGTCCCCCCACATTCAAAGAGGTTTCCTTTCTGCCTGTGGGGCAACTGTTGTCATAGAGCTCCATTTGTTGTTAGCAACCAGGCAGCTTAACTGTCTGATCGTTTGCTTTGCTTTTCTTTAGGTCCACTGAAGGACAATTTATGGCTTTTCTTATTGAAAGCTGAATGTTTAACAGAAACAAGCTGCTACGCACATCCAGTTTCATTAGTGTCTCAACAAAGACGAGGTTTTATATGAACAACCGGCTTCATGTGTGTGAACAAAGAGCTGATGCCATGCCGGCCACACCCCGTCATCCTCATGGCAATCTGATTTACTTATTTATTTGTCATGAGTTTTATAAGAGGAGCACCGAGCACTTGTTCATAAGGGAAGTGTGATTCCCACAGACACGGGACATCGGGGAGGAAGATTTTTTGGAAAAGAGGTGTCGGCGGCGCCTCACATCCCCCCACAGAGGCAGCTGCACTGCAGCCCGTTAATGCTGCCATTTAAGCTGCGTCACGTGACCACCAGATAAAGGCGGTCTATGTGGTGACTGGGTTGTATCCAGGCAACCCCGTTATTCATTTCCTAGCAACGGTTTAATCTTGGGAGGAGGGCTGGGGGTTGGGCGTCTGTGCAGCTCTGTGGCCTACATGTCCCTCATCTCTGACTGGGCAGTTTGACCTCTTTTGTTTCAGCTAGACAGAAAATATAATCCTAATACTGGAAGTAAAATACAGCTACAACTGTGTTTTTAAATAATATATGGAAGGACTGCCTGCATGATGTATAGCTGGTATCATAAAAGGCTCAGAGATGACACATCAGTATTTATGTGGCTATAGATGTGCAGATATAGTTACATTTTACAGATCATATAATGAAAAAAAAACAGTTATTTTTTTGTATTTCTTTTAATTTATTTATTCTGGATTCACACAGTAGAGAGGTATATTTAGCAATTATTTTTATTTGCATTAATCTGATTAGAATTGGTTAAAAATGTAAAACATTGTCTCAATAATACGGTAAATATTCAATATAAATAAACATATTTTATTTAAGAAAACAGCCTCATGTGCACGTTCCACATCCACAGTTTAGATTTTCATTTCAGATAAAATAAATTAACTATATCGGCTGCCATATTAGTATCGGAGAATATTTCCCCTCTAAAATTGTTAATATCAGTTTTTAAAACCTCCATATCGGTCACACTCTGCTTTGTGTGTGGAAAGCAACTGCGACTTGTAATTCAGCCAGATATTTACTAATAAGTGTCATCATTTGGGTGCTGGCTGAGCTGACAGACTGCTTAAATAATTTTGGCTCTGGCGGAGGTTCAGACATCCATCGCCTGCTGTGTTTGAGAGCCAAAAAAACCCTGATGTGACTATATTTAACACTGAGTTATTATCAAACCACTGTATTCTGTCCTACCCCGTTCTCTGCTATTACAATAATAAAAAAAAGCTGGATCTAATTTGATCAATTCTGCTTCATGCATCTGTTGTTCTGCATGACTTCATAACATGGATAAGGTGCATTAAAACTCTTTGCTGAAGTCTGTGTCAGACTGGTACCACTATGCAGGAATCTAAGCATATTCCTGACAGTATTATGCACCATGTCTGCTGCACAATAGAACTTTTCCAGGGCAGACATTTTGACATGTCATAGTAGGAGAGCTGCAGGTGAAATTGATGGCTCAGTGCCATTATGTGACCTAATAAGCCATTTAAATGAGCCAAAATGCATAATAACTGCAACCCTTTATATGTGCATGCATCCATCATTAATGTTACTAAATAAAACATAGCATGCCTTTCCTTACTATGACATGTCTGCTGAGAAACTGGTCCATGATGTCGGGATCCGGGTGTGGTCTGGGGGCGGTCCGTGCAGCGGAGAGCCGCTCAGCCAATAGGAAGCCGCGCACAGGCTGCAGGCGGCTGACTGACAGGCCGCTGACCAATGGGCGCGCAGCGGCGCCGGCGCAGGCGCTGCATTTGTATATATACCGCTGTCCAGCATCATATGCGCCATTATCTCTTACATCGACCCCCTTACTGTCGAATTGTAAGATTTCATACCGAGGAGCTTCACCCCTTCACCGCGACTACAACACAACAAAATGGTAAGAACTTTCTAAAAACTGTTATAAATGGACGTGTTTGGGTGTTTTTTAGGGGTGTGACTGGGGCCGGGGGAGACTTACATGAATGGGAAAGTGGTATTAAGCTTTATCATAAAAGGTTTAAAGTAACTTTATTAAAGAGAATATATATTTTATAAAATGTGTTATTTATTATGTGGGGTTTGGTGAGAGGAGACTGCTCAGGGTGGGGATCAGGGGGCTTGAGTTACTAGCGGGCAGACTGAACAAAAGAGGTTTTCATCAGGTTGCAATGTGGACTGAATGAATAATGAAGGCTCCGGTCCAACCGCCGGCTCTCTGCGGGGTTTTGTCCCCGTCAGCACTGCTGCAGTTACAGGGCAGTTCAGGGTTACTCACCGGCCGGAGGATGCTCGCCCTCAGACAGCTCACACTCCCGGAGGAAGCCTGTCCGCAGGGAGATGGGATTAGATGCACAGTCATCATGGCGCAAGGCATTAAAAATTCATGCTGTCAGTTGATGGACCCTGCTGTGTGCCACCCCTCCCCTAATGGGCACAGAGCAGCTTTATCCTCTGTTAGAACCGGCTGTTTCATATTCCTCATGCTCAGACTGAACTCATTAAAGTTAAAAACTGTTATCGATTGTTGCTAATCAAATCAGATTTATACCACCTATTCAATTTAAATAACAAATGTATACTCAGCAACATATATATTTTAAATTTTCCCATAATTTTCTACAATATAGGCTTGGTTTGATATCAAATTTGAATCTGTAAGTCTCCCTTTTCATCCAGTACAACAACGATAAACCTGTATTAATAACTCATAATAATAGCTGAATACCTCTTTCCAGTGTGATGCATACAGGTTAATAACCTGTGCTTTTGTTTTTCTTTCCACAGCGTGAGTGTATCTCTATCCACGTTGGTCAGGCTGGTGTCCAGATTGGCAATGCCTGCTGGGAGCTTTACTGCTTGGAACATGGGATCCAGCCGGACGGACAGATGCCCAGTGACAAGACCATCGGCGGAGGAGACGATTCCTTCAACACCTTCTTCAGTGAGACTGGAGCTGGAAAGCACGTCCCCAGAGCTGTCTTTGTCGACCTGGAGCCCACTGTTATTGGTAAGTTTCATCACCTCTGACTGATTATTAACTCAGGGACAATGAAATATCTGAAGAAAACAACAACTTATTCAATGTTCTGTCGATTCAGACGAGGTGCGCACTGGGACCTACCGCCAGCTGTTCCACCCTGAGCAGCTGATCACTGGAAAAGAGGATGCTGCCAATAACTACGCCCGTGGACACTACACCATCGGCAAAGAGATCATCGACCTGGTGCTGGACAGGATCCGCAAACTGGTGGGTAACCGGTATCAAGTTTCAATTCAAAGATCTAATTAAATCACTGCATTGTATCTCATATTCATTTCTCTCTCCTCAGGCCGACCAGTGCACCGGCCTTCAGGGCTTCCTGGTCTTCCACAGCTTCGGAGGTGGCACCGGCTCTGGTTTCACCTCCCTGCTGATGGAGCGTCTGTCCGTCGATTACGGCAAGAAGTCCAAGCTGGAGTTCTCCATCTACCCAGCTCCCCAGGTGTCCACCGCTGTGGTGGAGCCCTACAACTCCATCCTGACCACCCACACCACCCTGGAGCACTCTGACTGTGCCTTCATGGTCGATAACGAGGCCATCTACGATATCTGCCGCAGGAACCTCGATATCGAGCGTCCCTCGTACACCAACCTGAACAGGCTCATTGGTCAGATCGTGTCCTCAATCACTGCCTCCCTTCGTTTCGATGGTGCCCTCAATGTTGATCTGACAGAGTTCCAGACCAACTTGGTGCCATATCCCCGTATCCACTTCCCTCTGGCCACCTATGCCCCTGTTATCTCTGCTGAGAAGGCTTACCATGAGCAGCTCTCAGTGTCAGAAATCACCAACGCCTGCTTCGAACCAGCCAATCAGATGGTGAAATGTGACCCTCGTCACGGCAAATACATGGCTTGCTGCCTGTTGTATCGTGGTGATGTGGTACCCAAAGATGTCAATGCTGCCATCGCCACCATCAAGACCAAGCGCACCATCCAGTTTGTGGACTGGTGCCCCACTGGTTTCAAGGTGGGCATCAACTACCAGCCTCCCACTGTAGTACCTGGTGGAGACCTGGCCAAGGTCCAGAGGGCTGTGTGCATGCTGAGCAACACCACTGCTATTGCAGAGGCCTGGGCTCGTCTTGACCACAAGTTTGATCTGATGTACGCCAAGCGTGCCTTCGTTCACTGGTATGTGGGTGAGGGTATGGAGGAGGGAGAGTTCTCTGAGGCCAGAGAGGACATGGCCGCTCTGGAGAAGGATTATGAGGAGGTTGGAGTCGACTCTGCTGACGGTGAGGGAGAGGATGAAGGAGAGGAGTATTAAAGGGACAGAAAGGCACTAGTTAAACAGGAAACAATTGATTCCATTCGTCCTTAAACACATTCCAAAAATAAACGTTTGTCTATTAATTACCACTTTGGCTGTTCAGAATTAAACTGCTGAAAATGTCTATTTAATGTGATGGAAGGGCCAGAGAGAACAAAAGCAGGTCAGGGTTACACTTTCAAAGGCTGAGGAGTATTAAAAGGGACATGAAACACTTAACAGGAAACAACTGCTTCAAATTAAAGGCATTCCAAAAACAAATGTTTGTCTGTTCAGACTAATCAATCCAAAAAATGTCAAGTTTTGCTCTGTAATAAAAACTTTTCCTGTTATACAAAGTTGTCTTGGTTTCTTTTGGGGGTTTAAGACTGAAGAAGTTTTTCAGAATACACAAAGGACAGAGTGTTTACATTCTTATACAGGTTTGAAATGATATAGTTTGTTAAACTGATGGTCAGCATATTTGAATCACTGTTTCCTTCTACAGATTCACTGTTCTGTGTTCCAATCATGATCTTTGATATATGTATATATACATATATAAATGAGGATCTAGTTTCTATCAACCTAAGCCTGGTTATGAAGGTTTATGTTTCAACTGGAAGGTATATATTTGCCTTTTACATGTTCAGAAGTCAATCACAAGTGTCAAATCTGAAAAGCAAAAACAATAAGTTAAGATTTGTGAGTAAATGCACAGGATACTTAAAAAAAAAAAAAAAAGTCATAAATGATTACTTAACTTAAACGTGCAATATTGCTGATCACACCATCTCAGGACACAATTTGTATTAACTAAAGTGTAGTAAATAGTACTGCACTTACTGTAAATAGTAAAGTGTGCATACTTTAAATTCATTTAAGTCTATATGAGACTGAAGGTAAAGAAAAAAAATATTTTCTATCGCATCCATTGGTTAATATGAGGCATTTGGTCTGTGTTATATACATAATTTCTGTCCAATTTTATGCTGCTTTCTTTGTAAATGCAGAATTTTCCATTTTTATTACCTCCACAGGGTCATGAACTTTGGTTTAGCTTTAACTGGTTGTCTGGGATATGTCTGCCCTAATAAAACAGTATGGATAAAAACCCTTAGTTTGCAAAGTTTTGTTTTCCTCAAACCTCAGTTAAAGCAACTTTCGTGTGTTGATTTTGGGGGCCCCATGTGGACAAAGGTGGTAGTGTTTATAACATTTAGAGTGATTGACAGTGTTTGTGACAGAGTGGAGAATAAACCCGCTTTATAAGTTGGAGAGCGCATAGGAACTATAAACTACAGCAATAATCTAAATTCAATGCTACTTTATTTGAAGGCAGTCTTCAAAAAACAAAACAAAATCAGACAGCTTTGAGTTTCAGGACATTCATTTATTTTTTTTTAACCAAGCCAAACCGACATTTGTGGATGATTTTTGAATGCTTTCAATTTGAACCCAAGTGCTTTTAGTGCCTTTCTGTCCCTTTTAATACTCCTCTCCCTCCTCATCTTCCTCACCGTCAGCAGAGTCGACTCCAACCTCCTCATAATCCTTCTCCAGAGCGGCCATGTCCTCTCTGGCCTCAGAGAACTCTCCCTCCTCCATACCCTCACCCACATACCAGTGAACGAAGGCACGCTTGG
>CAFUXE010000483.1:97147-116485 GCA_903364295.1 Serranus cabrilla
AGTCGACAGACAGACGCTCCATCAGCAGGGAGGTGAAACCAGAGCCGGTGCCACCTCCGAAGCTGTGGAAGACCAGGAAGCCCTGAAGGCCGGTGCACTGGTCAGACTGGGGAGAGAGAGGAGGAGAGTGATCACACATCACATCAAAATTACTTTATTTATCCCTGAGGGGAAATTCAGTATGGTGTTTTGTCATTAAATTAAATATTTAAAATCAGATTTAGGAATGAATCCCTCCTGATAATGACCCACCAGTTTGCGGATCCTGTCCAGCACCATGTCAATGAGCTCTTTGCCGATTGTGTAGTGTCCACGGGCGTAGTTGTTGGCAGCATCCTCTTTTCCAGTGATCAGCTGCTCAGGGTGGAACAGCTGGCGGTAGGTCCCAGTGCGCACCTCGTCTAAAGAGACAAAAACACATTGAATCCCTTGTAGCTTACAGTTTACATTTTATTTGCATTAAAAGAGAATTCTTACCAATAACAGTAGGCTCCAGGTCGACAAAAACAGCTCTGGGGACGTGCTTTCCAGCTCCAGTCTCACTGAAGAAGGTGTTGAAAGAATCGTCTCCTCCACCGTGGGTCTTGTCACTGGGCATCTGTCCGTCCGGCTGAATCCCATGTTCCAGGCAGTAAAGCTCCCAGCAGGCATTGCCAATCTGGACACCAGCCTGACCAACGTGGACTGAGATGCACTCACGCTGGAAGAAACATCCACGCATAACACTTTTATTAAATATTGTCAGACATATTTACATTTCAACAATTGGCTTATTAAATGCAATGTTTAAAATCATCATCGCATATTGAATACAGCTCAAAAGCTGTAGGATCCAATGAGGGCGATAGATAAAAAGGGCTCTTTGTTCAGCACCATGACCATGTCACCTGACACATGCTCCATTCATTTAGTCACATACAAATAGCTGTTTATCCACGGATAAAATATGAATAAAGCAAAAAAATAACCTCATTTTGAGAATGAATATAACATAAAATAACTGGAGGGAAAATGCTTTAGTGTACCGAAACCGGATAACACTGAGGTCATATTCTTACACACGCAGCTTTCAGAAACACATTACACATTATAAGCATCATATAAAAAATAACGTTTGCAGCTAAGGCGGGAAAAAAGACGAATGTAACAAAGGCTACTTAACAATATATACATTTAATTTACACACAATATAGGTCACACTGCCCAGCTAGGATATACAGGCTCCATCTTTCTAATTTCTATTGGAAAGTTAACACCAATAAGCTGTACTATACTATATAAAAACCGCAATTAAAAAGTAACATTGTTTAAAAAAAAAAACGTAAACCTTGTTAGCTAGTCCAGCGAAAAGACCGGCAATTAGCAAAACGTTATCTTTAATTGATAAATAACGGATGGGAGGGGGGTTGAGATAATGTCTGAATCTAAAAGAAAGCCTCCATTAATCCTTACTCACCATGTTTGCTGAAGATGGGACTGAGAAGGTTGAGACAAAGAGAAAAGGGCGGTTTACACTCTTACTGATGCGCTTCAAGTGTCGCTGTGTAAGAAGCTATGGCCGGCTCGAGGCGAACTGGGAGTTTTTATACTCGGGATGCAACGCGCCGCGGAATCCGATTGGTCAAGGGTCACATGACACACAAAAGCTGCTCTCCTATTGGTTGAATGACAGCCGGTCGGCCATGACAGTGTGACAGCTGGTTTTCATTCCTCTATGGGACTCTCAGTGCAGTCTATGGGTGGAATAAGTAATCAGATCCTCCACTGCAGTAAAAGTAGATATACATACCACACAGCGAGATTACTCCACTACAAGTAAAAGCCGTGCATTCGAAATTCACAAAAATATCAACATCAAAATGTACTTAAAGCATCAAAAGTACTTATGCAGAATGGCCCAGTCAGATTGTTAAATACATTCCAAATATCTTATTGGATTATTAATGTTGTTAAGGTAAGGATCATTTTAACTACTTAATAAACTTGTGTTGTTTAATTTATTAAGATGTTAAAAAGGCAAAGCTTCATTCTGAGTGAAATCTGAAATTTTTTGAAGAGGAACATAACAGATAAACATGGATATCCAATAAAAAAACAAAACAAAAACAAAAACAAGTCAATCATTCTGCATATTTTGTTTGAAAATTAGAATATAATACAAGTTAATTTATCTCATCTAAGTAAAAGTAGTAATACTAGATTCTAAGCCACAGTGAAATACCATGTAGACAAGGCCACTGCAGAAAACACAAGGTCAGCACTTTTTGACACATTTCCGCTCTTTTTCGAGGATCTCAGGTTCTCCTTGTAGAAGAAAGGAGGAAGTTAATCAGTCGGAGGGCACAGACAGATTAAGGTTCACTGAGGATTGTTGTGGCACACACACACACACACACATATATATATATATTTAATTTAATTACAGCAACCCCACTGTTGTTGCACTGTGAAAGAAGTTGTTTTTCAGAAACGTACTGAACAGACATAGATTGAAAACTAATCTGAAATCTGATTTCTTAGACACACACTAACACACACATGTGAGCGCCACCTTGTGGACAATTTGAAATTTAAAAAAAGACAAACTACACTGTGACTATTTTATTTTTTCTGACATTTTTGGACTTATAGTGTGCCATTTATTGATTTTTTGGACATCCTATAATAATGACCATGATCAGTGTGCTATTCTAAAATGTTTTTTGGCATTTTTGGAGAAAGTGCACATTGAGTGTACACAGTGATGAATAGACATCTTTCAGCATGTTCTGTATGGAAACATTACAGTATACACAAATATACACAAAGTGGTTTATTTGGTGTCAGCTTTCAGCTTATTAAACACTTCATATTCACCAAATCAAAACATAGCCTCCATCACGTAACAAAAGACAATGCAAAAGGTATGTACATATTAATATTTAGTAAACACAATGTTGTGGCATTCTAACAATTACTGTTATTGTTACAGACCAAAAATAAACACTCCCTTTTTATCTCAGTCCTTTCAAAAACTAAAATGTTCATCTGGACGCTCGGTATATTCTCTAACACATCATATAAGCCGTTTCATTCTCTTTGATAACATTGTCTTGCAAATGGAAGCAGTTGAGGCACGTAAACATAAATCATCTGATAATTACAGAGCAGACTCTGAAATGCACAGCCCCTATGATTAAGTCAGAAGCCATGAGTGCAATCGTTTCATTTACAAAAAGTCTTTTCTAAAACAGTGCAATCGCCCCGAGCAGATGATACTGTTAGCCAGCTGGATGCATAAATAAGTTGAGGTCACTGTACTTGTCAGCTCATAGTGGTTTGTAGTTAAAAATGCGTCTATTCCTCCGTGAAGGTGATGACGTCATAGTGGATGCCTTGCTGCTGCAGCTGCTCCAGCTGTTCGGGCGTAGCTTCAGTGTAGACGGTCTGAGTCTGGGCCATGGCTGCGTCCGCTACGGCTGCAACGACAAGAACAACGTTCATGTGATCATCACGCTGACAGTCGTTCATAATGGTTACGATCATCACGAGTCGCCCATTGGAGCCAATGATCTGTGAAGTGGAGGACTGAATATGATGAGAGTAAAGAGCCGACCTGTGACAGCAGAGTGGGCAGCAGCCTCCAGGTCTTCAGGATTCACCACCTGCTGCTCCGAGCTCACAGGCAGATACTGGATCTGACCGTCGTGGCTGACAGCAATCTGAACACATGAAGAACAGGGAGCAGGAAGCTCCAGTCAGAACAACAACCTCTCACTGTGGATCTGCAGAGAGGTCAGTACCAGCCTCACCTGCTGCTCCTGCAGAAACGTCCCGTCGTGCTCATACTGGATGATCTGCCCGTCCGGCATCTGAGGAACAGTCACAGCAACATTTCCACCAAAAGTCAGAATATCAAAAACAACAAAAACAAACAAACAAAAACATTGCCAAAACCGCTAAAGTATAGCATGCCAAAAAAAAGGTAAGTGTGGTGTTTATAATATAGATATTATAGTATGTCGGAAAAATGTCAAAAAAATTGTCAGTGCAGTGTGTTTAAAAATATAAAAGAAATGAGATATTAAAGTATGTTTAAAAAATGGACAAGGAACAACATACATGTTGAAAAAGAAACTGTCAAACTGTTGCAAAAACAAATGCTTAAAAATAGATGGTTTATCATGGTAATAGTATGTCCAAAAATAATAAAAACATTGTATTATAGCATGTCGAAAAAACACTGACCAATGATCTTTTTAACAGTAAAGTTAAAAAAAAAATGTTTTTTTAAAGTATGTACAACATTTTTTTTAAGGACTCCATATTATATTATGTTGAAGAAAAAAAAATAGCAAAACTGTAGTCCAAAAGATTCTTCAAATGCTGTATGTCAAAACCCCAACATGTTATATTATGTCAAATAAAAAAGTATAGTATGCTAAAAAATGAACAAAACCCCAAAAGAAACAAGATATTATAGTATGTTAAAAAATGTAAAGAAAAACAACATGTTGAAAAAAAATTGTCAAATTGTTTTAAAATGCTTAAGAATAACACAAAAAAAAGCCATATTATAGTTTGTCCACAAATGAGAAAAACACAGAACTAGCATGTTGAAAAAAAACGTTGACCAATGATAATTTTAACAGTATGGTTTGTCCAAAAACATAAAAAACACAGTTTTCTCTCCCGTGTGATGACGTCGTGCACTGACCTGTATGTGGTTGCCGTCGGCGACCACGACGTACTCCTGAGGGATCAGGTGCGGCACTCCGTCCTGTGAGATGATGTACTGAACCTGACAAAGGAGGCGACAAATACCTGAGACGTAAGCTACAGAATATAATGAAGGCTCGGTTATAATATATACATTTGATATATTTAGCATATTCCAATAACATCATGCGAGCTCCGACCTCAGTCACCTGGTTCTCTCCCGTCATCAGGTGCTGCACCGTCTGTCCATCTATGGTGGTGATCTGCTGTATGTACGTGCCCTCCTCCTGAGTAACGCACACATTCAGGACTTTAGTTATAGCACACGGATACACCAATACACAAATTAAATCATTATCACATATAAGGAGTGTTTATTAGCATAAAATAGACGTGTTTAAGAGGTTAAAACACACTGGAAAGCCACTAAAATAACACCTGCATCAGCAATTTGAGGGGATTTCCACATTTAAAGTATATGACACCGCTGTAACCAAGGAGAAAGGGATCATTTTATAAGATGAGGAGGAGATTCAGCAGATAGTGAGAGTAGATTAGGCTCATATCATCTGATAGCAACATACAAACAGATGCAAAATGTTACATTTTTAGTTGATGTTCTGGATAAATCAACTCGGGTTTAATTCTTGTTTGAGAATAAACTCTTTCAGCCTGAAACTCTGACCGGCTCCAGAGAGGTTTTAAGGTTTGTTTTTCCACCAGAAAACAGCAGTAAATGTTTCCTGATAGATGCTGAGTGGTATCCTCTGACATAATAAGCACATTTCTGTAGTTATGAGTGTGAGCGACGGTACCTGGTCTGACAGAGCCTGTTCTTGAGCTACAATGATGTGCTCCTGTCCCAGGGCCTGCAGACGCTCCGGGGTGATCACTGCCTGATGCGCCTGTAGGGCTGTTAGACACACACACACACACATTAAGCTTCATGTGTAAGACTTAGCGCAGGCTCTGTGTGGAAGCTGTCCACCTGGTGTGGTCCTTACACTGCAGCGTGGCCAGGGCCTCCTCATCACTGTTCACGATGATGGTCTGCTGAGACGTGGCCGGGCGGCTCTTGCGAGCAGGATGATCCTGATTGTGGAGACGCTCCATGTGGAACTTCAGATGGCCGTTACGGTTAAACCTGCAACAAATCGATATTTGTTGCAGCTGTTCATATGTTGAAATACAAGTGTTGTCAGGACTCTGAGCCGTTACCTTTGTCCACAGAGTTTGCATGAAAAAGGTTTCTCGTTGGTGTGTGTCATCATGTGTCGGCGCAGGTCTTTCTTGTTCTTGGAGGCGAAGCTGCAGTTTGGACACTTGTGAGGGCGAAGGTAGGAGTGCAGCTCCATGTGAGTCTAAAGACATATCAAATCATCCCGTTAAGAAAGAGTCGAGGTCAGAAGACCGAAACGCTTCTGAAACGACGACTTGAGCTACACAAAAATGCTCTGAAATTACAAATGAGGTCTATTTCATGAGCTGTGTTTATTCATATTACTGTTGTTCCACTACTGTGGAAAAAGTCTTTTCAATGAAAGCTAATATGTTTTATTTAAATAAGACTGTAGAGACTCACCTTGACCTCGGGCCACGAGCTGGAGGTGAACTCACAGTCAGGACACTTGAAGGTGCTGGGGTCTATGTGCGCCCTCTTGTGGTTCTCCATGTCAGAGCGTCCGTGAAACGACTCCATGCATATCCTGCAGGAGAACCTCTTGGTGTTCAGGCCGGGGGAGCCCACAGCCGAGGGGGAGGCTGGAGCTTCGCTGCTCAGCTGAAAGGAAACACGCGGCGCCGTCAGTGAGCAGGCATTCATGCTGTGGATCGATCTTTACATGCAAACACAGCAGATCTGTCACAGTTACCTCCACCTGCTGCAGGACTCCGTCAGGCAGGGCTGAAGTCAGGTAGTACTTGTCACTTTTCAGGCTCTCTGAGCCAGAAACTTCTACAGCCTGAGAGGGACTGCTCTCATCGTTACTGCAGACACAACAGTTACATCATAGTTATGGATCATCAATGAGTTCTACATTCAATCTCAGTATCGTAAAGCAATGATTAGCAGAAAGGGTTAATGAGTGAAGCTGTGACTATATAATCATTAACTGACGGCAGAGGAGCATTTTAAGGAAACATTCCTTTTGTTTCAGGTCATAAAAGTCAATGTTTTACATTGTAAATCTCCTGTGAGCTGGTTAGATCTAGATAAGGACACAGAGCTATTCCAGGGCCAACACACATCTGCATAAACACCATAGACTCTGTTATGGAAGTTTAACATCAGATGAACCAGCTATTTCTACCCACTTATTCTGAATAACTGTTGAAATAAAATTGAGTGATTTATGGAACAAAGACCTGAAAAGTCGATGTTTGCATTTTTCCCTCGTGAGTGGTAGTTTTTCTTAAGAGAATTGTGGTTTTGATGTTGTATTTTGTGGTTATGGCTGATACTGGAGCAGGATACATTATTATAAAAGGTCATTTATTGGCAAAATATATTTTTTTCTTGCTCAAATATCATATATTCAAAATTTGGGTAAGTTAAAATGAACATATCCCATTATTTTAGGAGGATGTTGATATGAAACTAGAAGATTTGACAGACCGTGTCATGATATCATGTCAGGAAGAAATAACACGCCAAAGAAAGCGAAAATCTGACCCTTCAGAGGCTGTCACAGGTTTTATGATGAAAAAATTCAGTTTGTCATGCAATAAACACCCACTGCACACAACCTCCAGCTCTCTGTAAAAGGAGCAGGATGATGAGGGATTGGAGGTCCAGTGTTACCTGTAACCGGGGCTGTGGATCTCTTCCGCCGCCTGCTCCACCACGCTGAAGTCCCCTCCGCCCTCGTAGGCTTCGATGGCGATCTGAGTGAGCTCTCCTGTTTCGGACGTGGCAGCCTCGTAGGCTTCTTGCAGCACCGTCTCACCGTTCTCAGACACGTGGAAGGTCACGACCTTCTGCGCCTGGCCCGGTGCTGCTGCCACCGCACTCCACGTGCCATTTTCCAAAGTTTTGCCTTCTGATTTCAGCACCGCCACCTGAGGAGCACAACACAAAAGTCCTTTTTAAGACTATGGTGGGACAGATTAGACTGTGGTGGGCAGCCACTAGACATCAACACTGACCTGTAAGGCGTTTCCAACCAATTCACGGGCGTTTCTCATATTCAGCAGCAGGTCGAGGGCGTTCTGAGCGGACTGATCACTGGATTCAGCTGAGGAGCACAAGTTTAAACGTCAGCATTTGTCCTTAAGCAGGCACATGGGGCCAGAAATACTGAAAATGTCTCTTTGGTGACCAAAGGACTGACCTTGTTCATAGATGATGGTGGTGTTTCCCAGTGCATCCTGGGAAACGGAGGCGTTCTCCATACCCTGCATGGCTTGTAGTGTCGCAGAATCCACTGCAACCTAGTGAAGGGGGTGAAAAAACACAGTTATCATCTCCCAATAACATAAAATACAGAGTCTGAGATGAAGAAGAGAAAAGCCTGAAACAGACTCACTATAGTGTTCTGTAAGTCCTGTGTGTCTGTGTGTTGCTGCTGTTTGAGCTCCTCGATCTGCTGCAGGGTGAAGAAGGGTCTGCGCCGCCTCCTGACCGGCTCCTCGGGGTGAGACACCGACCACTCCTCAAACGCCTCGGGGTGGCGACACTGCACATGCAGACGCAGGTTCTTCCTGTGCTTCGTCGTGAAGTGACACATGTCACAAGAAAAAGGCTTTTCCCCTGTAGAGGCGACCATAAAAACATGAGTTTTAACCCTCTGAACCCCAACGAGACGTTTCAGGGCGTTTTTTACAGTTTACTCTCTGTGTCCTCGTGTTTCACTGCAATATATAAAATGTGTATAAATCTCTGAGTCCTGCAGCTCTGTGGAATCAGCACAATCAGGAACAAGTCAAACAGAAAAACACAGTTAGAACGACAGAAATCATGAAAAAATAAAAACACAAGTTGAATTTTTCTGATAAATTATTATTTTTGAATTAGAATAAAATTGTATTTATATATAAACACTTTTCCAAGTGCCCACAAGTGTCATAAATATTGGGGAAATGTCTCCACATATTATACATCTTGAACTATCTGCATGTCTCCAGCCTGTCCTCTCCTCTCAGCTCTGTGTAAACAGATTTTCAGATCATTCGTCTTAGTGCAAACGCTTGATTTTTGGACACGTTTTTATCTGAGACATGTAGAACAAAGTGATTTGTTTTGGTTACTTCTTCAAATGGAAACATTTGTAACCTATGATTAGTTCAAGGACTGTCGGAAAGTTCAAACTCTGATGAAAATGCCTGTTTATTCAGTTTCTCTCTTCTTTAAGAAAACACACATGCATTAAACTTTCTAAAGCCGTCCTGCCTCACTGACCTGTGTGTTTGATGGCCAGATGGGACACCAGGAACTCCTCTTTAGCGGTGGAGTATTTACAGTAGTCACACTTGAAGGGCCGGTCGTTGGTGTGAGACAGCTGGTGGTTGAGCAGCAGCTTCTTGTTGTCGCACGTGTAGTCGCAAAATTCACACTTAAACCTGGCACACACACACATCCACAAGTTAATTAATATTAAATGCTGATTCATTAATGTATACTTTTCTTTTGTATCTAAAATACAGACTGATAAAGGACAAAATGATATTGTAAATACTGACTTGCTGTCTCCGAGACTCTGGATGTGGGTCAGCAGGTGCATTTTGAATGTGTACCGTTTTTTGAAGGATTTGCCGCACTGCAAAGACAGAAAGGCGTCTTCAACGAGAGTTTTGGGGGTTTCAGAGTAGATTAAAAAAAGTCCATAAATCATAAGTGCACTCATTGTTCTGTAGGGATTGTAACAGTGATGCATTCAGAGAGGAAAGGGAGATAAAGCCTGAATCTGACCCCCAAATCATTTTAACTAGTGATGTTTTTGAGAATATCTTCTAAATAGAAAAACACTCCAAATTAAGTGCAAAAATTCACAATTTACTTTAAGCTTGACAGAGAATGTATGAGAAATAAATGCATTGTTTGTCAGGGAGGAACAGGTGACAACATTCCTGCTGTCTGTTGTAATTTTTCTTTCAACCGTTACATCTTTAAGTGTTTTCAAATTGTACATAGAGGGAAGGGAGATAAAACAAGAATCTTACAGGAGTCCCAATCTTGCCCCCAAATCATTCTAACTATTGACATTTTCAAGAAAATCCTAAATGTCCGAACAGTAAAGTTGAATATACTTTCAGCTTGTTTGTCAGGGAGGAACAGGGAGGAATCTCAAACGGGACAATCTTTGTTGTCTGACCTTGTCACACATGTGTGGTTTCTCTGAGCTGTGGGTCTTCATGTGCTGGGTGAGTCTCTTCTGCATGGGGTAAACCCTGTGACACACGGGGCAGAGGAACTCCGACACCTTTGGAGCCTGAAAGAACGAACACATGAGTTACTGAGAAACTGTCAGAAAGAAGAAGAAGAAGAAGAAGAATGCATTTATTCCACCTTTTACCATCATTCAAATACGTCTTACCAACTCCGTCTTCTTTTTCCTGCAGGATGGGAAATAAAATCATAGTTTAAAGTGTGTTTTCTCTGAGGAATCATGTCGTGTGAGTGACTGCGTGAGGTACTGACTTCTCCTTGTTGTGGACGGCTGAGTGGCGGATCACATCTTTCCTGTAGACGCTCGTGTAATCACACTCCTCACACTTAAAGGGTTTGGTGCCCTCGTGATTGAACATGTGCTCCTGCAAGTCAGAGCCAAGATGTTGGATTAACACAGAAACGTTTCATTGTATCCTGATTCTGTAGCACAAATATGCATCATCACTAATGCACAAATTACACAATTATCACATAGAAACAGACTATGGAAGCCCATTTACACCAGTAATAAAAAGGAAAAGTTTTTTCTCTTTAGTTTTTTGCCAATATTAAGTCGAAATTATGAGATAAAAAGTCATAATTATGGGATATAAGGTCATAATTATGAGATATAAAGTGGAAATTAACTTTTTATATCATAATTTAGACTTTTTATCTCATAATTGTGATTTTTTAAATCATAATTTCGATTTTGTAACTCGTAATTCTGACTTTTAATCTCATAATTTCGATTTAATATGGGAAAAAAAGAAAAGAACAAAAGCAGAGTTTTCATTTTTATTCTTATTACTGGTGGAAATGGGCTTCCATAAGAAACTGGAGGTGATTCAGAGGGTAAAACTTGTTTGAGGAGGAGTTTGGGGAATTTACATGTTTTTTGGTACCTAGCCCATGAGATTATAAAGGTGGAGTTAACCAGATTTAAAACAACATGATCCCCTTGTAAAGAGGGAGAGAGATCATTTTGGTGATATAATTTGATACCCAGATAAAATGAAAATGTTCATTTTTAATTGCTGTACCAGAGATCATCTCAGGTTTCATTCTTGTTTCAATTCTCTGCACTGCACCCTGCTAACATGCATGTAACGCAGGTTAACCTGGATGTTATGACCTGTTTTGGTGTGACCCACCTTGAGTGAAGACCAGCGCTTGCAGCGGTAGTTGCACTGGAGGCACTTGAAGAGCTCGGGGTCGTTGCCTTCGTGAGAGTCCACGTGGAATCGCAGGTCTTCCTGCGTGAGGAAGCGCGAGCCGCAGATGCAGCAGTTGTGAGGCCTCAGCAGCGGCTTCAGGGATTTATAGTACCGACTGGAAGACATGAAGAGAACGAAGCTGGTTGTAACATTACTAAATACTTCCTGGAACACATTTTTATTTAATTATTGGATGCTTACTTTCGGTTTATATACTTCTTGTACTTCTTCCGGAGGAAGCGCTTGGAGGGTCGGCCCCGTTTCCTGGGGAAGAACTCCTCCGGCTGCGTGTTGGATGAAGGGTCTTTGTTCTCGGAGTCTGACTGGCTGATGGCGGCTTCAGCCGCGTCTCCATCGCTCACCGCAGCAGCACCGCTGTTCAGCCCGGAGGAGCTCGCCTCCTCAGGAGCACCAGCATCCGCACTCACCCTGGGCTTCTTAGCAATACTCTCAGCCTCTGTGAGGAAACCAAGCAGAAGAATACAGACTGTGGAGCTTCTCCCTCGCACTGGTTTTATGTTTCTGATTAACTAAACTGAAAACCAACCTTTGTTGCTGTAGCCGTCTTCGAAGACGCTGTACTTCCTGGGACGGCCAACCTTTCGCCGCGGGCGGCCGTGAGAGGAGGAGGAGATGGGAGGAGCGGGCTTCTTAATGACAGCTGGAGGTCTTCCTTTGCTGTCCTCCTCTGCAGGGTTGTAGTCACTGTCCTCTGAACACACACAGGAGCACGAGGAGGGAAACGTGAATATCATCCCTCTGACTGATTCAGTAATAAAAGTATGAATGCTTGTCTCCTTGGGGGTTGAATTAACCATCTAAACTGTATGTTTTCTTTGAAAGATCGCCAAATGTACGCCATAAAAACAGGCATTATTTTCAAACTTTCAGATCATCTATTACGAAGGTTTCCATTAGAAAAAGTAACCAAGCTTAAAATTGTGATATTTCTGTCACTTTTTTCCACATCTAAAACATTAGATTCTGCGCTCCTCGGGAAGCCATGACTGGTTTTATCAGATACGAATGTTCAGAGTTAAAAGCTAAACGTCCTCTTCACTGACCTTCAGGATCATCTATAGCTCCAGCGTCCACGATATCGTCCTCCTCCTCCTCTGCGTGCGGCGGCTCGGCAGGTTTGGCGGTTGCTGCTTTCCTCTCTTCAGCTTCTTGCTTTTCTGCCTGACGACGTGCAAACGTCTCACTTTTAGGCGGCCGTCCACGTTTACGCTTCTTTGACGTGTCCCCTGAAAACAGGAGCCACAAACACAAATGATTAGAATCTTAAATATCTTCGTCTTGTTTGTGTTTGTGGTGATGGAGTGTTCTTTACCTGCTGGCTTGAAGTGTTTGTCTCTCATGTGGTTGATGAGCGTGTCTTTGGAGGCGCTCTTGTACGGACACATCTTACACTTGAACTGCTGTACGATCACCACCTCCATCATCTCCTCCAGCTCCGCCAGGTTGGGCGCTCTGTGTCCGGAGCCTTCTGCCACAGTCGACGTCTCCATCTCCCGCACCATCCCGGCCTCGTCCTGAGGCCCCTGGGAGCCCTGCGGCTCCTCCTGGCAGGGGGAGCCCGGCTGTGCGGGCCCTGGCTCTGGGTTGGAGGTGTACGTCCCACTGCTGCTGATGTAGGGCCCGGGCTGGCTCTCGCTGCTCTCCAGCGCCTCAGGAAGCCCGCCGGAGCCCGCCGTGTCGGCCAGCGGGAGGTCGGAGGAGGAGCTGTCGTCGGCGTAGAGAGACGCCTCGGGGCCGTTGCTGCTCTCCATGTAGCAGGAGTGCTGCGGCTGCTGCTGGGAGTGCTGCGGCTGGTCCGGATCCTGGCTCCCCTCATCATCTTCATCGTCGTCGTCGTCGTCTCTCCCTTGGTAGCGAGAACATCCTGGCTGCTCAGAGTCTGCAGCGGCGACACACTCCGCCCCGTACTGCGCCCCGTACTGCCGGCTCGGCTGAGTCCGGTGGTCTGCGCTGCTGTCGATGTAACTGCGTGAATGGTGCGGTCGCTCGCCGTCGTCCACTGCGCATTCCAGGTACCCGGCGCTGCACTCCACCACATAGTGGCCTCGGCTGGTCGGGTTGGAGTCCGCCCCGCTGCACTCCACGTACCCAGGCAGGTCCTGGTCGCTGTTGTCCCCGCTGTAGTCTGGAAACCCCGACTGGGAGCGCGTCTGGTCGGGTTCCTCGCCCGAACACTCCACATAGGAAGAGGAGGACTCCCCCGTCTGGTCGGGACCGTCTGCGCTGCAGTCTATGTACTGGGAGGGGTGGGAGTGCTCGGGCTGGTCTGGCTGACTGCTGCTGTCCTCTGGGTAACCCGAGTGCCCCGGCCGGTCGTCGGGCTCCAGGTGCCCCTGCAGGTCTCCCTGGTCCAGACAGGTGGAGGTGGGACCTTCTGCGAGAGCTTCTATGGCTATACGATCAGAGAGGGCCGAAGATGACATTTGGGCTCCCATAGGAGCTCCTACAGCACGATACAAATACACGCAGTGTACACACATTACTCAGAGGGATTCCTACTGTGTGTCAACGTAAACATAGAGTATAGAGTTTACTGCAGCTCTGTGTCTCAATCAAAACAATAACAAAAGACGTTCAACGTCGTCACAGATTATCTGATTGGAATTCCTTTTGTGTTTACGGCTCAACAGGTTTTTTATCTTATAAACATCTTCAGAGGCCTCCTGATTAAAGCTGATTAAAGCCAGTAAACGTTTGCTGATCTTGTTTCTTTGATAACATCCAATGATTAAAATCCTTTATGCAGTTAAAAAAATATAGTTGAAAGGCACCAAGCTCTATAAAGAGTATTATTAATATGAAGCTTAAAACTGGTTAAAAAGTCAATTTATGTTAACACGGGTGAAAAGTGGATAAGACGCCATTATTTAAATTACAGATCTGAAAATAGTTTTAAGATAATGTCAACTCAACTAAATTTATGAGACAGGTCTAGCTGTTTATTACTGAAAAAAGAAAATCCCTTTGTTTGTTCAGCAAAGTTGACATGTTTAGCTCCAATTATTTATCTGCTGAATAAATAAATAATAAATGCCTTTTGGGTGACATCTCCTCAGAGTATTCGGTATATTGTTTTTAATGTATATAATGCTGATAACTTTCTCTTTAACTTTATAAATGTTTTGTCTACCGTCATCCGGTCCTTGTAATATCAGGTACTGGGTTGTTTCTGCACCTCCGTCCTCTGCACTGGTCACAGCGATGCAACCTGACAGAGGAACAGCACAGATCAGATTTCTGCTGCTTTAGGGTGAATAACCAGCCTGACGGTGTGACGTACCGTTCATGATGTCGGGGCCGATAGTGGACTCGATGATCTTGTCGATGGCCGACCCGAGGTCTGACGAGGTAGAAGCCGTGGAGTCAGACACCATCATGGCTCCTTCGGACGCGGCGCTGGAGTGGACCAGCACCTGGGCTGACCCGGACACCAGCACCGACTGGGTCACCGTGGAGACGCTGGACACGCTGGTGGACTGGGCCACGGAGGAGGAGTCTGGGAGGTGCACTGAGGAGACTCTGACGTCTGTACTGGAGCTGGTTTCTGGGATAAACACCTTGATGGGGAGAACATGAAGCCGACATCAGGAAACTTTGTTCTCTCACACATGAAAACACAAAACCATCTTCTTAACCAGCTCACCACGACTCCCTCGGAGCTCTGGCCCACGTGGCAGTCCGACTCCGGCGCCTGAGTGTGAGAGGCGGCAGCATCACTGCTGTCTGCAGACATGGCCTCGGACGACTCCATGCCCATGCCGCTCTCAGACGGCTCCTCCATCCCAGAGGGTCCTGCATCACTGCTGCTCTCCACCTCATTCTCCTCCGAATCCATGACTAGACACAGAAATCAGACAGAAACTCAATATGCACCTTTTAAATATTGTGTCATTGTTAGTTCCTGGGCTCCTCGCCATATAAAAGCTCTGTTTCTCATCAGTGTGAAGCCACTTTATCACTAAATAAACAGAAAAGTATGGAATCACTTTAAAACAAATAGTAGTTAACAGAATCCATCTATTTGTATTCACTGGATGAAGGATGTTTTAAGCTTTTTACACTCATACTCACTCATTTTCACATACAAGGAATTTGCTGTGGTGCATGAGAACATATAGAAACTATATTAATATATATTATAATATAAATTAAGGGCAAGTACTGCAATCAAAAGAAAGCAGCTAAAATAGAAAATATGAATAGGAAAGTCAACATTCAAAAAGTATAAAATAAAATATAACAATATGTGCACATATGGACAACCCAAGAACAACTTATAGGGCAGAGCTGAGCTGGAAATGGACTTCAGAAAGTCATGCACCCTTAAATACCTTAATAGGTTTATTAATGATTATTTAAGTCATTTTTATTAGGGGTTTCTGACCAGAGCAACTTAACAGTGCTGAGCCAGTGTCTTCTGTCAGTTAGCTATATGAGGTGTTTTCACTCAAGGACGCCAACGTTGGTTAAGATTAAATGTTTTCTATTCTTGGTGTGATCGCTTTGACTGGTTAAGTGTTGCTATATTTGTAAAATGTCACGAAACACGAACAGCAATAAAGTTATTTAAAAACTTGCGGCTAACGATAACCAACATTAGCTCGCGTTAGCTAGCTAGCTTTTAGCTAGCTACGTAGCGTTGTTGTTGTTCTGAATCTTGTTTGATGGCGCTCGGAAACAGATATAAGTGTCAGTGGGTGATAGTTTTAGTGGTTTCACAGGCTGTTGGTTAAAGAAAACGACCCTGGTGTGACAGCGTCAGCACAGCGGGTGAAAAGCGTCCACACTGAGCGTGTGTTAGCCGTTTTAAACGGGCCCAGCTGCCCTTCATCCTGCCTGCTCCGCGTCGCCATTTTCCACCAGGCAGCGCCGTTTTACACTCAGGCACTCTGAGGGCTCAACTGGGGACCTCGAGGGCCTGAGCCGCGGCAGACCGCCCTAATGCTCTCCCTGAAGAAAATAAAAACACTTCCCTCCCCCGGCACGGGAATCTACACGCTTTTTTCTTACCGTGTATTTTCGAGTAGAGCGGTATCCTTCAGTGTAGACGCGCTAAACACGACAGAAATTAGTAACCGATAATTGTTGCTTCTTTCTAGTCGGGCGCCATGAGACTCTCCTTGCTTCCTGTCCCCGCAACCGGATCTAATTTATTGTTTTTGTGTTGAAAACTCTCTTATTACTCAACCAACCATGGGTATATTAACCGATTTTAACACTTTGTGTTTACTGGTAAATTGTTCGTTATAAGTGCCGGATATTTTGTAAATTTGGTGTTTAGAAATCACTTAGTGGACTATTGTTTTTAGAGGAGGGCGCATTACGCAACTGGAGCGGAGTAATATTCACACAGTGAAAGCCGTTGTTGTTCCAGGTGGGATCTTGTTTGTATTTATTTATCCTGGAAAAGTTGATTTTCCGTACAAATATTTTTATGCAATATGATAGAAATACGTTTTCCCCCTGATATCGTTATTATATAATAGATACATTTTCTCAAGCTGCTATTACTGGTGTTTACCTTTTCCTGCTTGTATTTATGTCTTACATATGTTTTTCTATTTTCTATATCTTTCTGTAATGTGTTTTTTATATCTTTACATATATGTATTATTTAGCCACCACAGTTTAATTGCACTTGAGTATAATGACAATAAAGATCTTTCTGATTCACAAACTGACACTGTGGTTCATCTGTTCTGGAAATGTAACTGTAGCGAAATATTATCTGCACTTTTGAACCTTTACTGGAAATCTGTTGTTTTTTAAGGCTCAACACATTTTATGAAGAGTATTTTCTAATTTATTTTGAAGTTTTACATTCATAATTTTCCATTTTTATTGTGCTGATTTGATTCTTTTCTTTCACCTTTAGATTATTTGTCATCTTTTAATTATTTTATTTACCCATTTATCTGATTATATTCGAATATTACTGTTTATTATTTATTATATTTAATTATTTTATTTTATTTACTTTTTTGGGCTGATTAAGTTATGCTTTTCTCTTATCTTGCCTTTTTGTATATTTACCGATTTATCTGTTTATATTGGATTAGTACAGTATATTTATTGTCTTTTTTATTTTGTTTATTTTGTGTGCTAATTTATTAATGATTTTCTCTTCTTTTACCTTTATATATATTTTCCCATTTATCTTTATACCGAAGTATGACTATTTTTTATCATTTTACTGTGAAACTGATTTAATTTTTTCAGGATACTGTAGAAAATGGTCCACCGTATATTTATACAGCAGGAAGTAATAAAATCACAGTTTTTTAACCCGGGTTGCTGCAGAAAGATGGATTCAGATTCGGATAAAGTTCTCACAGAATGTTTATTGCATTGAAAGTACAAACTTTAATACAAAACATATCAGTCTCATAAATAAGTTCAGTGAAGGAGACATACATTGTCTTCCAGTGCAAGTAATTGGCTTTGAAGCCATTTTCGGAAAATACACACATAGAATTATACAAAACAAACAAGCCTTGGACACAAAAATAATATTATATATCGCTATAAATACCAAAATAATCTAATACTGTTAGGAGTCTGAACCCGTCAGACATGAAGACATTATTCAGCAAATCTGGAATCCACACAGCTTTTTGTAATATTTTAGTTATGGGTCTCAAATTTCAGCCCACCATAACCAACCAGTTCACAGATGATCAGCCGGAGGGCGAGGCAGTGCCAGATTCATAATTTGCTTTCTGTTTGGCCTTTGAGTTATTTTCAGGCCGATGCTGAAAGTTAAATCGGCTCATTCATCTCATCCCACAAAGAACACGGATCAAACAACGGACGCTTTACACTAAAACTACGCCACATCCTCCCTGACTCCCGCACAGAGGAGAGGAGCGGCTGCTACCACGTTAAAGACGATTTCCAGCTCATCCCTGTTGGTTCAGCTCCTCAGTACTGAGCGCCTGAGGCGTCGGAGCACTTGAGGAGATCATATTTCACGTAGCCGACGCGGTCCACCTGCCTGCGGGAGTTCATGCGCCAGTAGAAGCGATCCCTGCAGAAGTAGATGTGACCTGGAGCAGAAAAAGTCACATTTTTTAATGCAAAATGAGGATTCGTACATGCATTAATGTTGTTGTGGAAACATGTTTGTATGTAAATAATTACCTTTGTACTGGAACACATCGTGGGCGTCGTTGGGGACGCCGCCGAAGGCGACGTCTGTGAATCTGGGGTAACCTTTGTCGATTTTCTGGGCCTTCACGTCGAGCCTGCGTCGATCCGAGCAGAGAAAAGTCGTTAAAGTGGGAGAAACAATTAAACCACAAACTTTTGTTATGCTGTAAAAAAGCTTATTTTAACAGATGACTAGAAAACCACAGTGGATGTTTGGTTTAATTGGCTTGCTGAAAGAAAAATAATTGCGACAGAAGCAACTTTCCAGTGAAGAACTCTAAAGACTAAATGAGGATTGTATAAATGTGTGCAGAGGACACAGAGGAAAAGTTTACAAACTACAAACTCACAAATTATACACTGTGGGAGTTTTATTTTTTTCCCCACTCCATCTTTCTATTTTTAACTTTTTAGATCAACACACAAACAAACCCCCAAATGTAATATAATAAAATAGCCGAGGGGATTCGAAGCATCACTGAGGGATATTTACAGAAAATATAAAAAAATGTTAATTTATTTTATTATGCAATAACTGAAAAGTGAGAAAATCTTGTGGATGCTATTTTCTGCTATATTTGATTTGGAATTGTTTAGTTAATGTAGCAGGTTTTATGTTGGTCTGTTAGCTGCTATTTATCTCGTTCTTGTCTTTCTGTTTGTTTGTCTGTCTGTGTACAAAATATCTCAAAAAGTTCTGCACAGATTGTGATGAAATGTTGGGACAGCGTGTGTGTTGGGACGAGGAACAGGTGGTTAGATTTTGGTGGTGATCGGTGATCCTGAACACCATCTGGAATTTATATTGTGAATTTATATTATTGCGTCAGTGACCCTATTGCCTTCACTAACTGCTGCCATCTAGTGGATGAAATATTTCAATGCCAG
>CAFUXE010000483.1:153299-172243 GCA_903364295.1 Serranus cabrilla
ACACGGCTCTTATTAATTGTGGTGAAGTCGACCTGAATGTTTGAGTCGTCAGTGAAAAACAGATGCGACTGCTTGTGAGAAACCACCCAGTGAGCACTTTCCCCTCATTTGGCCCAAATCCTTTTAAGCCGGGCATATGGAGCGCGGCTGCAAACAACTTAAATGTTTTACGCGCGGCCGATCCAGGTCTGTTCACTCACTGTGTGACGGTAAACTAAGTGTAAAGGGGAGGCGGAGCTCTGGGATCACAGCCTCCTGTTGGCAGGTATGTTTGGGGCCAGTAGATCTTTAATGTTCTGACTATAACAGGTGGAAGAAAATAGAGAAACAGGATGTAAAACTGATAATAGACCCCAAGTGATATGGGATTTTTGAGACCGATGCTGAAAGGGGGAAAATTAATCGAAAACCAACATAATAGATATTAAAATAAAGAAAAATAGGCTTTTTTAATGTGGATTTTTCACCCCTCTGCAAATGAACCCAGAGAGCTTCTTTCTACACCAAAAAATAAGAATAAATAGGAATAAAACAAATAAATAAACGTCATTACTGCTCAGTTTCAGGTAATTACTGACTATTTAAAAAAAGAAGAATAAAAATAGATTAAATAAATAAATTATTTTTTTAAAATTAATAAAATAATTAATAGCTAAGTCCGTTTCTAAATCACATCAGGCAACATTTTCTGGATTATATATTATGCAAATAAAGTTTTCATAACAGCACATAATATACATGATACTGATAATAATATCAGTCAACAAAAAAATAGTTATTTTACAGAGATTTACTGTACATTTTTATTCATTTTTCTACATACATAAAATTACCGTTAAAATCTGTACCTGAACATTATGAACGGGCATTAAAGGTTCTTTTTACAGTATTATTCAGGTAAACTTCTTTTATTACAAATATTAACTTTAAAAGAAAATCTGTAAATAAATATAGTGGGACATTCTGGATTTTCTTTTATTTTTACAGTTTTATTAGATTGCTTAATGGTCTTAAATGTAAAATTACAGAGATATCATATTGCTGAATGTAAAATTAATTAAAAATCTTTCAGTAAAACTTTAAAAATTGATTTAAATAAAGTTACAGAAATTGTAAAAACTGTAGAAGTTAGTACTAAATGCTAAAAAAAACTCAAGTTGTTCTACAAAAATATAGATTTATTTTAAATACAAATAAAAAATACTGTATATTATCTGTATTTTGACATTAATTATATGCAAAATAACTAAAGTGAGTGACGGTACGAAGGTCTTTTTTAAAGATGTGTTTTTACAGCGTAGAGGATCAGTGCCTGGGTGGAAGAATAAACAGATAAATGATAAATAAATAAACAAACGGTTCAATAAACGAGTGTAAACGAGGGAAATGTGCACATGAGGACTGTTGGGAAACAGGAGCCAGAATCTGTGTAAATAAATAACAGCTAATCGATGTGGAGAGAAAAGGAAACGCTTAAACTCTCAGGATTCAGCCAAAAGGAGCTGAATAGCTTTCGGCTTTTCCTTCGACTGACGGCTGCGTTTCTGGCGCTCACGCCTCATTACTCGGAGAGTTTATCGGCCACCACAAAGATCTGCAGCTCCGTCAGAGACTCTGCTGGGATCCAAACCAATCATTGTCAGTGACTGACTCACTGTTCCTAAAGCTGAGGTGTTAGAAAACTGTGAAGCAGCCGCTGGCGTCTTCCTCCTCATCAGCATATTCATGATTCTGTCTGACACAACTGAACACACACGAGCTGCAGCTGAAACCGCAGGCTTTGTGTTACCTTATATGATATCTTACATTATTAAACAGCCACAGGAAAGCTGGAATACACCTTTAGAAAACACTGTCTGTGACTTATGGTGGTTTAGCTCACTGTAAATGCTCAGCATTGTAAAACACCTTCCATACATTCACCTTCATCCAGCCTCCTTTCACAGAGAGCTGGAGGTGTGTGGAGTGGATGTTTAGGCAGAAATGTCACATAGAAGAGATGAATCATCTGATCTCAACCTGAGATGCAGCTCAGCACTCTGAGTCAACATGTTCTGCTCATAAATCTAAACCTAATTAGCCAATTAATCAATTAATTAAACCTATTAAGGTGTTTAAAGGTTCACAACATTAATGTTCTTCTGTTTCCAGCTCAACTGTCCCAAAAGTTGTTGCAGGAATTTTTCAGCATTTGTTACAAACATTTTATGCTAAATTTTAGAAAAACCCTCCAGAATATTACATCAATACACCTTTTGAGCTTTGGAGCAACAGAGAAAAATCCATGTTGGGATTTGGTTTCAAAAACTTTTGACATTTTGAAGATTTCTGGATTTTTTTTGTGATTGAATGACGAGAACTTCTGTTCTCTAACCTGCTGATAAACCTCCTTATTGTTAATAAACTGTACCATAACTTCACATCCTCTGAAAGCTGCAGGTCTCTAGTTTGTGGCTGTAAAGTTTCATGAGGCTGTGATGAACCTAGAGGTCACAGCAGCTCATTTTATACACTGATCAAGTTTCACTGAGAATCACACCTGATTCATGCAGCTCAGTGTGCGGAAAACAGAATTAGAGCCCATTTTATTAGAATATGTTGAACCTGCGTCTGCCTCTGAAGGAGAAAAATCTGAATATTTGTGCTTTCTTTATTATTATTTATGATATCGTGACGTGGCACCAATGGATTCCTCAGGACTTCTAGTTTCAGATCAGCATCAGGACTTAAAACTAAACTGGCAAAAGAATCTGATTTCTCTCCACAAGGTTAAAAATCTTTATGTATTAAACTGCTCAGCATAAAATATCTTCCATACTGGATGATTTGGATGAAAGGATTTGGTTTTAAAACTTGTTCAGATCCTGTTTTTCTGTGTTCACAGCCAGGAGACATGAACATCCAACCATTAACTGTATTTCAACCGCCTCACGAAACAAGGTCACACAATCTGTCCACACAAACACAACAAAACAACAAACACCAGCTCATTAGAAGAAATGCATTTATAGCCTCAAAGTGTAAATCTTCAGTAGATTTGATCTTCTGTTGGGTGTTAAGTAGAACAAAGCTTTTCGTCTCTGCTGCAGTTATTCAGTGAGGCTTCAGGTTCAGTGACGTGGGGTCGTGTGAGGTGCTGAGTGAGTTTCTTACCTGCAGGAGACGTCTTTCTGCATGAAGCGAGGACACACAGAGGATCAGCAGTTCAGCTGAGGACCAGGAGAGAAAAACACATTTAAGCCACCTTAAAAACACCTGAAAACAATCAATATCAGTTTAAAACCTCTGAACCTCAACGAGCTGTTTCAGGGCATTGTTTGCTCTTTTTACATTTTACTCTCTGTGTCCTTTTATTTCACTACAATATATAAAATCTATATAAAATCTCTAAATCCTGCAGCTCTGTGGAATCAGCACAATCATGGCTAGAAGTGGGAAATTAACAATATTACATGAATACGAGGGAGGAACATATTAAACTATATGCATGTCTGCAGCCTCTCCTGTCCTCTCCTCTGGGCTCTGTGTAAACAGCCTCTCCTGTCCTCTCCTCTGGGCTCTGTGTAAACGTGACCGTTGGTCTCAGCAGAATCGATCCTGGCTTCACAGAGTCTCTGAGGAGCAGAATTTAATGTTTCTAAAAGGATCTGGTTTGTGCAAACACTTTATTCTAAATGACACATTTGAAATCAGAAATATCACAATTAAAAGCTTTGTTTTGTTCACTTTTTCTAAGGGAAACTTTTGTAACTTATGATCCATTCAAGGACTGTCGGAAAGTTCAAATGCAGAAGATATAAGCCTGTTTTTACAGTTTGTATTTTTGGTGATTATTTAAAGAAAACATACGTTTGGTTATGATGGGGTTTAGAGGGTTGAAAGTACATTATATTTTGAATACTTTCACCCCTTTACCTTCCTTTTTAAGTTTACACAGTGAAACATGAAGTCATTATCTATCTTTGACCTTGATTTCTTTCTTTGTTGCTGTGTGACTTAGTGTCAGCTGTCGAGCAGCTTCTCCTGCACTGTGCAGCGTTAAATCACTGTTTTTATCAATGGAGTCTGGTGGCTTTGACTCCAGTTCCTGCTGAACTGTGAGATAACAACACGCAGAGATAAAATATGAGGTGAAACTAAAGTATGAATCATTTTTTCCTCAATGGAAAACAACTCTCACGGTAAGTTGCAGAGATGAATAGCTGCTCTCATGGTGGGACGTCATCAATCTACAGAACGGATAAATAATCCAGCTGTAATCTGACCTGTGCTCCCTGCAGGCAGCTGTACGCAGAGTTGTGTTGTATTTACTGTGATGGTTCTTCATTTATACCGCAGGGTCACGAGAGATGAATATTTCATGCACACATCTCCCTTCACACACTGTGTGGAAGCAAAGGTTCCCACAATGTGCAGAACAGGTGCAGGGACATAAATATTCATGCCACAAGCTGCGATTCTCATTTCTTGATTTGCTCTTAATTCTGTCCTGCAGGAGCTCCAAGGAGGCTCATGAACGCCGACGGATTCATTTACATTTTATAAATGTTAATTTCCTCAGAAGGAACGCAGCAAGTCTGTGTACAAGACGGGGAGAGTTTACGTTTACGCTGCGAGGATTTAGGTATCGAATGTCCAATTACGCACTTCAACAAATCACGTTATGGACACACACACTCACAGTAACACAGTGTTACAGGAAATAACTCTGAGATGTTCATGATAGTTTCTTCGTCTGTCAGAGTGGAATCGACTCGTTTCTGAGGCCACATTTCTGTTTAACCCTCTGAAGCTGTTTCAGGGCGTTTTTACTCTTTTTACATGTTCCTCTCTGTGTCCTTTTGTTTCACTGCAACATATAAAATCTGTATAAATCTCTGAGTCCTGCAGTTCTGTGGAATCAGCACAATCAGGAACAACTCAGACAGAAGAACACAGTTAGAACGACAGAAACCAGAGAAAAAATGGTTCAGTGTTGTCCTGTCTGCAGCCTCTCCTGTCCTCTCCTCTCGGCTCTGTGTAAACAGTAGAAGAAAGAGACTCTGACACTAACAGCAACATTTTAAGATGAAGATTTGTCATTTTTTCTTACGGGAACTTTCGTAATCTATGATCTGTTGAGAGGTTCAATTGCCTGTTTTTTCCTATAATTCACGTGTATTTTTGACAATTATTTCAAGAAAAGAAATGTTACGAGTTCAGAAAAAAAGGTGTCTGTATCACAACTTTAAGCTTCATTTTGGTTAATGGAAACTTTTGAGCAAATACTGTCGAGATGTTAAAATTTAGACGATAATACCTGTTTTTACAGCTTCTTTCTACCATAAACTTTTGGCTTCTTTTAAAGAAAACACAGGTGTTTGACAGAAATATCACAATTTTACGCTTTGTTTGGTCACTTTTTCTCACAGAAACTTTCATTACTGATGATCCATTCAAGGACAGTTTGAAAGTTGAAATGTCACAGTTTCTGTCTACAATAAACTGTATTGTTGTCGATCGTTTAAAGAAAACATTTGCACATTTTCGTGCTCTTATCACAGTTTTTTTCACGGGCTCAGAGGGTTAAAATGTGCTTTAAAATAAATTATATTTACACCTGATGAACTGCTGTAATTAATGAATTCAACATAAGGAAAACGTTTTATTGTGAAGGGGAATAAAAACTGCAGCCTTTAGGAGTTTAAGACGTAAATGTTGGTTTCTACTGTGATGCAGCTGACAGATTAATAGTCTTTCAGTCTTTATTTGTGTTTTGTTACACATGTATTTAAGGTCGTATTTCTGCCTCAGAGAAAAATAAACCTCTGTATTTTATAGATGCATATTTACCTCACGGGACGCTCGTGAACCAGCGCACGCCGCCTGATTTATCGCCTTCATATCCTTTGTTATTGTCAATCATAAATTGTGAGCGACCCGTCGGTGCCCTGAGAGGAGGAATTAGATCGTCTCAGTCGGTTCATGTTCGGTTTACAGACAAACGAGGGCAAAGATTAACACACACACACACAGATGTCATGATGCTGTGATCCAGATAATCCCAGTGTTGTTAAGGTATCTGCTCAGATTCTTTGATGTAGTTAAGTCTACGCAAACTGTCTGAGCCTTCACATCCTCCGCTGAGCCGCCAACACAAAGATAACAAACGCTCACAGTGAACATGTACGTTTTCCTTAAGAGATCCACAAATATACACCATTTATTATAGAAAGTGACTGTAAAACGGGCATTATAGTCGAAATTTGACCTTTCAGACTCAACGGATCACAGGTTATGAAAGTTTCTGTTATAAAAAGTGACCAAAATAAGTCTTAAAATGTGTCTGTTAGTGTCAGAGTCTCTTTCTTCTTCATGTGTCCTTTAAAATCAAACCAGATCCTGTTAGAAACATTAAATTCTGCTCCTCAGAGACTCTGTGAAGCCAGGATTGATTCTGTTTACACAGAGCCCAGAGGAGAGGACAGGAGAGGCTGTTTACACAGAGCCCAGAGGAGAGGACAGGAGAGGCTGCCAACACGACAATGCTTTAATTTGTACAACAAGTGGAGATATATTTATCTCCGTTTTGTTCCAGTATTTAAAAAACAATTCATCAGAGAAATCCAACTTGATTTATGTCTTTATAACGGAACAAAAGACAGTTTTTAATTTGTGCTGCATTCAAACGTGTCAATCAAAAAGTTTCCCTGTGTTCAGTTTAAGAAGTGCTCTTCATCGCCTCGTTGTAAATGCACATGAATAATAGATGCCAAGGTCAAGGTCCTCTATCAATTTCCTTTAAAGACTCGTCTGGAGCGTCCGAACCCAAGGACAGGACGCCCCGTACATACTGATGACTTACAGTAAATACTCTCACTAACAAACCCTCGGACATCAAACACAGGTGTGTTCGGACGTTCAGGCTATTTTTTGCTCCATATCTTTGCTAAATGGTGTCACAAATTTCACTGTCAGAAGACAAACATACAGCTAATTATCACCGAACACTGTAAAAAACTAAAGAAGCTAATATTCAGAAATTTACTGTAGTATCTTACTGGGATTTTCTTACTTTTTGTCTATATTACAAAGAAAAAGAAAGTCCTTTTACAACAAATATTAACCATAAAATGTACACTGAAATCTGTAAGTTAATATAATGGGACATTATCATTATAATTATTATTATTTTTACAGTGTTAATCAATTGCTTAATTGTCTTATGTTAAATTACAGTAACTGTTATGATTTCTTACTGTAAAACTTTTTGATTTGTATGAGATCAAACGGCAAAAAAATGCACAAGTTACAGAGGAAAAACTTCCTGCAGGTGGTAGTAAAAACAGGAAGTGGTGCAGATCTTGGCAACAATTACTCAGGAAAACTTGGCTTGTGTCCAATCAGCCACTAGGTACAGTGGCTGATTGGACCTGCCATTGCTGCAAACAAAAAGAAAAGCTGCAAATAAAAAAACCCACAACAGAAGTTATGTACCGGGGACTATTATTGCGGGTGCACCGGTGTTTTTTATGTGAGAGAAGAAGAAGAAGAAGGCTAACAGGCTAATCATTTTATTTGCAGCAGATTTCTTTTTGTTTGCAGCAGTGGCGAGTCCTGGACACGCTGTGTCAAAAATGCTAAATGGCAAATGCAAAACAGCATTCAAAGTCCTAGACGATTAAAAATCGAAGTGGCTCTTCATCTGTGTGTTGCCTGCAGTTCTAGTTGCATCTAAACACACAGATTTGGGTTTTATTTGCTTATCTGAGGTCTGAAAAGCACCTGCACCTGCTACATGAAGGACTTTCCCATCAAAGCAGCCGACTGTGACGTCCTGCCAACAGAAAGCCTGAACGTGTCCGACGTCCTGCAGGGAAATACTGTGAAAACACTGTTTTGTCATTCAATTAGGAGGATTGTTGGAGCCGCGGCGGCAGCCAGGGCACAGCAGAAATAATTGCCTGTGGGCCAGATGTCAAACCATTCTGCATAAAGTAATCTGTGTGGAGCTTCACACCACAGCCAGCAGTATTTAACTCCCGACCCTGTTAAAGCGCCGCGTGAGCACAGCTGCTGATCCAGGACTGAACACGCACCGACCCGCTCACAGGACTAAAAATAGATCAGTGTGGAGAGAGTGAAGGGATCCTCCGCCTAATAAACCTGGTCAGTTAGACATTTCTGCTCTCCAGGAAACATCTCAGAGTTTCTAATGATCTTCTGTCTGACACGGACGTTTGACTTGGACCCCCAAAGGTCAGAGCGAGTTAATCAGACACGCTGGGAAACACCTGATCAGAAATCACACCAACACAGAGCCGGAGAGAAGCAGCAGCTCCACGGGACAAACTGCTCAATTATACATGACCGGGACAACTGAAAGTGCAAGTTAATGGAAAACTTTTCCCTGAGTGGAGCGAGGCAGCTCTCTGTAAATCTGCCTCTGGGTGGCGAGCGGCGTGGCTGGAATGAATATTTCATCCTCTGTCTGCACTCGCTCCATCTTTCTTTATCACTCTCTGTTTCTGACAAGACTCGTTCTGCTCCAACAGAGAGTCGGAGGCGTTTCGCGGCCTTGGCCGCAGCCTCAATCTCAGCCCGCCGCTCCCACCGAGACCAATCACGGGTCACGGCTGCAGCCACGCCGCGCCGACGGCCGGTTGGATTTAAGATGCAGCACGGAGGAGATTTCACTCACGGTGGCTCCTTTCATCACTGCTGCTTTGTTTTTTTTAACCCTTTTCTCTGTGCACCATATAACTCCAGATCTCCTCACTGCTCTCTGCTCCTTCCTGCTCTAAAGCTCTCCTCCCACACCCGGCCGCCCACAGACTCACACTTCCGCCTCCTTGTAATCCTGTGTTTCATATTTCAGCAGCTGCAGTGTGAGCATTACGCTCACGCTGACACGAGGGCGTTGTCAATTAGAGCGGGGCTGTAATGTAAAACTCTGGGGCGCTAACAACAGGAGGCTAAGCGCCGCCTCAATCAGAACACAATCAGGGGTGACACTTAGCTGAAGCACCAGTCTGACAGATAATCCCCGACACGCCATCACAGAAACGCCAATTTAACGGTGATGGGGGGAATTTACTGCACACATCTTTGGAGGGTTTTCCATTTGTAATTGACACGTTTTATTTGTGCAGGAAAAGGCCGGCTGTGAATATGAAAAGGTGTGATTCAACCGTATGTTTTCTTTTTGACAGTCCTGAAATCTGTTTACACAGAGCTGAGGGGAGAGGTCAGGAGAGGCTGCAGACAGGACAATAGTTCTGTAAGAAAAGCAAATGACTCAGTTGTTTAGTTTGTTTGTGTTATTTTGGGACTTCAGAACAAAGCCTTCCAAATTCACACTATAACACAAACAAACAGCCGAGGCTCTAAAATATAAAGGCTTCATGTTTCACTGTGCACATTTTAACAGGACAATTTTATGGCAAGGCAAGGAGGTGCAAGATATTCTATATATACTGTATTCTTCACCCTTTGAACCCGACCATCTGAAGCTTTGTTTTGTTTAAGTAATCGCCAAAGATACACAGTTTGTTGTAGGAAGAAAGTGTAAAAACAGGCTTCATCAACAAAAGCTGAACTTTATAGAAAGTCCTTCAAAGGATCAAAGGTTAAATAAGTTTCTGTTAAAAAACAAAGCTTAAAACTGTGATATTCATGTCAGAGTCTCTTTCTTCTTCATGTGTCCTTTAAAATCAAAACAGATCCTGTTAGAAACATTAAATTCTGCTCCTCAGAGACTCTGTGAAGACAGGATTGATTCTGTTTACACAGAGCCCAGAGGAGAGGACAGGAGAGGCTGTTTACACAGAGCCCAGAGGAGAGGACAGGAGAGCACCGGGGACAGTGTTGTATTCCTTTTTATTCTAATTTTTAAAACACAACTTTTATCTGTTTTTATGATGCATGTTATTATATCTGTGCAATTCTGCACAATAGACATTTTTTTCAGTTTGTGAAAGGCCTGTTGGGGCTCAGAGGGTTAAAAACAGCCCATCACGTCAGGTCACTTGTTAATAGCTGTTTGGGAGCTCAGCACGTCTTCCCCTGACATGGTGGCAGCGTAACGAGCAGCTCTATTCCTCAGAGACGCTGCCTGTCCGCTCCATCACTAACAGCTCGGGGAGTCACCTGGCTCGTCTCGCTAACAGGGAAGAACCTTGTTTTACAAAGCAAGCGCCCTCTCTCCAGAGGGAGGCGGACGTCTCCGGGCTGACGGCGTGTCACCACCTCCTGATCTGCTGCAGGAGGAGATGACCAGCCCAGAGAGTTACAGGGCTGAATCAGAAATGAGCAGCAGGAGCCGTGAAGTTAGAAGTTTAAGTCTGTTTTGTCACAAATCCCTGCACATGCTGCACAGCTCCATCCATACACATAGCATGCATACATTCAGCGAGCGCTCTCGATCACATGAATAATGGATGTCCACTCATGCTGCTCTCAAAATAGTCTGTCAACATGGCAGCCTGGCATGACAGTAGGAGGATACTGAATATTGGATTGCATCTCTCGTTGCTGCAATCAATATCTGGCAGGTCAACGACGCCTCAGTCTTAGAATCTGACGCACCGAAATCAAAAGGATATTCAAGGTTAAAGAGACAACACAGGGCGCCTGTACAGGCAGGAAAATACCACTTTTATTTACGTTTCAGACTGTCCTCCGCAGCCATCTTACTGACATAGTAGTGATGATTGAGGTGATGCAGTTTAAACAGTGGATGTCACAGATGCCGACTTTAACCAGGAGATCAGGGTTCATGTCATGTGTGAAAACAAACTTTTTACGTAAAATGTGTTTTTACTCAACTTCCACCCTCATAACTACATCACTACTACCTTCCATGACAACTCTACTTTTAATTTTTTTAAAATTCTGCATAATTAAGGGTGTTCCGCTTTGAGTGACAGGTCGGTGCTGTACGTCACTAGCCGCTAGCTGCCCTCCGCTTAGCCAATGACTCAGCTAAATCGACACATTCAATCAACTTGATCCGTCTGTTTTGTTGGTGTTGGTGTCGTTCAGATGTTTTATGCAAAAAGATGTTTTATGTTCCAGTTCTTTTGGTGAGTAAAATTCTATAAATATTTTATTTATCTGTTCGTACTAGCATCGGTAGCATCAGAGTAGCATGTAGCCTAGCTCCTTAGCCTCAGCTAGCTCGCTAGGTGGGCGTGTTTTAGTCCATGAGCCGCCTTAGCTTCAGCTCTCTGCCTATCAGGGGACTTGGGTGGAGTCAGCTTTGCCAAAATGGCGACTGTGGGAACGCCCAAAAGGTTCATTTGCACTTTTCAGAAACCTACAGGTGACGTCACGGAGGCTACATCCATTATTTTTACAGACTATAAGTTACGCATAAAAAACATAAGTAAAATGTAAGTCACAAACTTTGAGCCACAGAAGTTACATTAAAAGTTGTTACTTTTGTTTTCACACATGACATGAACCCAGATCTCCTGGAAAAAGTCCTCAGTTCGTCACAGCATAAATTCACAGAAACTGCTTTTTTTTTTTACAACCGCGAACCGTACTAAAACGCTCACACGTGTCATTATGGGACGTAAGAAGATAAAGTTTCTTCATGTCACAGTGAAAGAAAACCAAGTTACAGTGAGGAAAGGAAAACACTAAGGAATGATTAAAATAAAATCCTTTCTTTTTGCAGATGTCAGTGTTTCTGCTCCCCTCTGGCTCTGACTCACAATGAGAAGAAGGAAAAGTGTCCTGGAGGAAAACGTTAAAGCAGAGCAGGTTTGGATGAAGCAGGACACCCGTCCTCCCCGCGGGCATCGCAGCGACGCTCCGTAATGAGTCAAACGGAGCCAGAGCAGATATGGGAACGTGGGGAGTTTTGTTCCAGGTACAGTTTGATGAACTCAAAGAACATGCGAGGAATAATTTGTCTGAGAGAGTTTTAGAAGATTATGCTGCTGAAGATCAGAGCGGAAAATTAGATATTATCACGAGGTCAGTTTGGGTAATGTTTGTTCCAGATGTTAGAAATGGATGAAACATTTCAAGATTTTATCATAATTCATGATTTAAAAAAAGGATCACGATTAGATTTTAGTACATTTGTATTATTGGGATTTTATTACATTTTTAATAAGGGGAATCTCATGATTTATGATGACTTTATTGAAGTTTGTTTTTCACAAAAAAAAATACAGATATTAACCATTTTATTTTACGGCTTGTTTTCATTTGGTGCAAATGCCATAAAAAAGGCAAATTACATTTATTACAAATATTATCTATAAAATAGAAGTTGAAATCTGTAAGTTAATATAATCAGACATTATAGAACCTTTTTAACAGTTATTTTAATAATTATAATAATTGCTTAATGGTCTTGAATGTTAATTAACTATTCTATGTGAATTCTATGTAAAAAAAAAAAAAAAAATACACATCTTATTGCTGAATGTAAAGTTAAGTTGACTTTCTGTTTTCTTGCAGTAAAACTTTAAATTTATTGTAAAAGAAATTTTAAAAAATGTAAAAAGTCTGGCAGCAAAAGTAAAAAAAATGTATTATAAGCCTAGTACAGATTAATGTTATTTTTAAATACAGATATTAACCAGATATTGTCCATATTTTTAAAGAAATTATGCTGAAATAACTTTACTGTTATTTGATTCAAAATCAAATAAAAATAGATTTTTTGATTGGATTTTGAATCTAATAACAGGAACTAAATTAAATAATAAATAAATAATAAAAAAATAAAAGAAATAATAAAAACTAAAATACAGTATAAAGTCAAATGCACCTTTTTTTCAGTTTATCTTTGACGTAATAAAAATGTTTTTTTTATGTAAATTAGATGGATTCCAGTACATTTTTGGTGACAGTTTCAAGGATTATTTGATGATTATATTGTGAACTACAATTGTTTTGGCCAGGATAATCCATGCATGAAATGTTCATATTGTGGCGTGCAATCAAACACCCCTAATTGGGATTTTTTGGAGTAAAAACCTTTAATTTGGGGGCAATTTTGTCCTTTTTCCTCCCATTTATTCCGACACATCTGCTTCAGACGTGATATGAGGTCACATTTGAAAATGTTGAGCTTTGCACATCAACCTTCCTGAAAAGCTTCTTTTCTACGCGTCGTGTTTGTGCCGACTTCTGTCTGTCTGCATAATAACCGGCTCAGTGAGCGTCAGACAATCCACCGACGCTCTTGAGCGCGGAGATAAGGTTAACAGCCCTTTAAAAGTGCTGAGGTGCTGAGTTTTTCCAGAAATCATTTTCCTCCTCTCTGTTCAGAAGCTTATCTTTTAAAGCACGACTCGCGCTCCATGATACACTGAGAGCTCCCGATGATCTGTGAAGAATAGCACGACTCGTCTCCTCGATATGAGTAATTCATCCACGTAAACAGCCAGATAAAGACTCGCAGCTACAACCCAACACTGAGCGAGACAAAGCAGCGTCACAGCTTGTTAGTCGTCTTATTAAAATGTATTGTTCCCTCTAGTAATTTACTTTTAACAAGAAACAAATACTGAGCTGCTGCATTTAAAGCAGCTTCAGTTTCACACTCGTATTGATTTTTCCAGCTGCGATCAATAGAAACTTTCTCTGCCTGATGATCCTGATAAGGACACAGATGCTGTTAAATGTGGAAGGTTTGGCTGCACCTGACCAGGGCCGGGTACCGAAACACGGTGACAATTAGGAACCGACGTAACCGGTAGTAACCAGACCGAATAAAAACAGCGTCAGTGACGCTACTTTTTGTTACCAAAACTACTAAACAAAAAAATGTGTATTAATCCTTTTTTTTTGGATAAGTTTGAATGCATTGTTATTGATACAGCTAGCGTTAGCGGGCTACTGTTAGCGGGCTACTGTTAGCGGCTACTGTTAGCAGGCTAGCGTTAGCTTACTCAGTGTGAAGAAGATCATATTCGTCCATAGCGATCAAGACGAGCACCACATGTGTTGTACAGATTCGATTTTTGATTGCTTTTTATTAATCACCATTTTCTATTGTTTTACAATGTTGTGCAATATTATTCATTTTATTTGATAAGTTTGAATGCAATGTTATTGATACAGCTAGAGTTAGCGGGCTAGCATTAGCGGGCTAGCTTTAGCGGGCTAGCGTTAGCTTACTCAGTGTTATGAAGAATGTAATCGCCGTCCAAAGCGATCAAGACGAGCACCACACGTGTTGTACCAGATTAGATTTTTGATTACTTTTTTATTAATCTCCACCATATTCTATTGTTTACAATATTGTTTTATATTAGGTAAATGTTATTTTATATTGGTTTATTTATTATTCCCATACTTGTATTTATACTGTTTAAAGATTCACTGTAAGTTAACATTGTGTTCAGTTTGGCCCTGGAAATAAAAGTGTTTGTTTTGACAGTGTGTGCGGTTTCGTTTTTTTAAGTACCAGTTCAAGAACCATTTAAGCACCAGAACTGTTTAAAAAGCACCAAGCAGGAACCGGTTTTGGATAAAACCCAACCGATGCCCAACCCTGCACCTGACAGGAGGAGAGCAGAATAATCCACCAGCTTCCTGATCCCGAGCTGCTATCAGGAAAGGTCGCAGCACAGATTTAGCCTTTTCCTGTCTGAGCTCTGGACATCCAGTCCCTGCTGCAGCCTGAGAAGATACTAAAAATATCTAGGGCAAATGTCTGAATCCTGTTTTAAGTTAATTCACTCCAGCAGAGTTGGAGGCGTAAAGCACTCTGCCAACCGGCCTCATAAAATGATAATGAGCGCGCTGCTGTCTGCTGACAATGAGAGAGACGCAGCGAGCGCAGATGCACCGGCAGAGATTGGCTTATTTCACACAAATTCTGCAAACTGGAAAACATATTCATGGTGGTTTGTCTCTGTGGCTCAGTGTCGACAATAGAGAAGCATCCAGTCAGAACTGAGAAGTGCTGACACGGGGCGCCGCGGCCCGGTGAGTGATGGCGTCTTCTGTCAGGTTCGACAGGAGCAAAAATCAAAGCAGCAAATTAATTTATCATAACCTGTCTATTTGGGGATGGAGCTTTTAAAACTCAAGCTCTCTGTTAGCTCCGATGAAGCGAGCTCCGCAGCACGCCGGCTGCTATTTCTGTAATCCGGCGGCTCTTTGCTGCAGTCCCCGGAGAGTAGCAAACATCTTTTGTTAACACTTGGAGCCCTGTGTAAGACCTCGGGTCTCTGGGGGCTTCTGGAGGTATTAATATTTCACTGCCTGTACACAGCACGAGTCTTAAAAGAGCATCAAGCTGACAGAGTGCGTTTATCTGAGGGGTCAGCTGACACAGCAGATGGAGGGAGATGAACGTGGAGCCAAATCTTTCCGATCTCTGGAGGAGAATATGGAAATCTGCTTCCTTCCTTGTGCAGCACGATGCGAAGACGCCTCCTACAGCGCGAGCTGCAGTCAGGCTGTTTGTGTGTGTTGAGAGCTCTGCTGAATAAATAATACACGGCTATAATCAATATGTTTAAAGCGGCATTAAACGGGGTCGCTGTAGTGACAAACCCGCAGAGAGTAATCACCTGACTCAGCAGAGAGCAGCTGGTGGAGACCAAAACTGGAGCTTAAAGGAATTATTGGAGTTACATTCACACAGACACAGATCTGAGTGAGTGAATAGTGTTGCTGTGTATCTGCTGGATGCATCAACTTTATTAAAAAAATCACATTTGGTTCATTTACCCTCAGTGATTGGAACATGTTTACGATAAAAGATTGCTAAAAATATACGGTTTATCGTAGAAAGAAACGGCAAAAACAGGCACGGTCGTTGAAATTTGAACTTTCTGACACTCTTGACAGGAACATTGGTTTCCTATGTTTTTATTTGCAAAAAGCGAACAAATCGAAGCTTAAACTGTGTCTGTTAGTGTCAGAGTCTCTTTCTTCTTCATGTGTCCTTTAAAATCAAACCAGATCCTGTTAGAAACATTAAATTCTGCTCCTCAGAGACTCTGTGAAGCCAGGATTGATTCTGTTTACACAGAGCCCAGAGGAGAGGACAGGAGAGGCTGTTTACACAGAGCCCAGAGGAGAGGACAGGAGAGGCTGCAGACAGGACAACACTGAACCATTTTCTCTCTGATTTCTGTCATTGTAACTGTGTTATTCTGCACAAAGACGTGTTTGAGTTGTTCCCACTTCTAGTCATGATTGTTCTGATTCCACAGAGCTGCAGAGATTTTATATATTGCAGTGAAATACAGGGACACAGGGAGGAAAAAGGAGCTAAAAACTCCCTGAAACAGCTCGTTTGGGTTCAGAGGGCTAAAGCCCGACACAGAAATCCTTCTTTAAAAATGTCGGGTTCTTCTGCTCATAAATAACTGAACTGGAGTTATTTAACCTGCGATCTGCTGTCCTGCCGTCACACCGCTGACGGCTGCTCTGCCTCAGTGGAGTTTTAACTTTCAGCTCAGTCTTTGAAGTCTGTTAAAGCAGACAGGAGGTAATGAAGACAAATGAAAGCTGGCTGTTTAGCCTCATTATTGGAAATCGCTCCTGTGGATAAATGTGCAGCTCTGTGCGTTTAGACTTCAGAGGATCGTCTCATTCAGCCAGGATGCAGATATTTACCTCATGGTTGAGTCATATTGTTGATTTCAGTTCATCTGAATGACACAAGCTTATTATAGAAACAGACTAATGCAATAAAAGGCAATAAAATGCAATAACAAAACATTTTGTTGAGTTGATTCACCGTGTTGTGGTGCTGCATTGAACAGCATTATATTTAAAGATATTTTATGATTATTAGGGTCACGGAGCAGGAGACGGGCGTTGCTAACTAGCTTAATATAAACGCTGTGGTATGTGACAATAAACGTTAAATAAATTGGAAACACCTTTCGATACCCTGCAGCATCACCACTAACAAGAGCTTTAACAATGAGCAGGGAGTTAGATCATTACAGCAGCCAACCTACACAATAACATCACACAGATGTTCCCAATAAACCGGTCACTCGTGTGACTCAGCAGTCATGTGTCCAGTGCTGCGTGGAGCCCAACATGTGCTCGGGTTCACCGCAGCTCACACGGGCTGTAAGTGATGCCGAGCAGGAGCAGTAAATATATTGGCATCTGGCTGAAGAGGCTGAGAGACGAGATAAAAGAGCATTTTTCATTCACTTCCCCTCTCTGTGGTGGAGACACTCTCAGATGTTTACCTGAGCATTTTCTTTTTCTCACTGCAGTGCACACACATCTGGCTCTGTGGAAACGTGTGCAAACTGTGAGCTCCTCATCACACTGAGCAGATTTAAAGGGAACTAACAAACACATTGTAATATATGAAGGTATATGCATCATGCTAACATCATAAATAACCTTTCTCCACGTCAGTCTGTTTGTGCATATTTAAAAAAAACAAAATCCTGCAGGATGAGACACAATCTGATGCTTAATCTGATCAATTAGCACCATCAACATGACGGCATTTGAATGCATCGCATGTATCAGGATGTAGGAATGTTAAAAACACATTGTGCTCCAAGAACCAAGAGAACTGTGAAGTCAGATAAAAAGGTTGCAGTTGGAAAAGACAACACAGGCGAGAGAAAGAAAGAAAGAAAGAGAGAGAGAGAGAGAGCAAGAATCGAGGCATCTTGGGATAAAAAAAGAGAGACAGGGAGAGATGCCATAAAAGTGTCTTTTATGTCAGCCCAACTGGAGCTGCATGAATAATTTCGACCATTTTCCATCGCACTGTGTGAATCCACAGTTTTGTAAATGATAACTAAAGCATAACAAAAAGTGGGTTAGCCAGAAAGCAAAGTAAGAGGAAATCCAGCAGTATCATCCTGTTGTTTCTCTGCTTATTTTAGTTTGCCATCAGCCTTTTTCACACCGCCGCCAAAAACAACAACAACCCCAAAGAGCTGCTGACAACCGCCAACACTCTGATGAAAGCACTAATCTTCTATTTTCAAATCTATTGTCTCCATCAGAGACATGAAACCTCGCTCTCCTTTTCTCTCTTCCTCTGCAAATATACTCTGCAGCTTAATCCCGCCGGGCCGAGAGTTAAACTTCTATCACAGTGAGTGCTGTGAGCTCAGATTTTATGTTTGCAGACTTCAGTTGTGAGTGATTGCAGACGCTGCAGACAAAGGTCGGACTGCTCGCTGCGGCTAAACGTCCCGGCGACCAATTAAACATGTGCTGCCTCCTGCATCGATTATATAGGATGTAAAATGATACGACGCCTTTTTAACTCAGCATATTAATGCTGGAGAGACGAGAGGGAATAAAGGGTCGCTAGCTTTAATATACTTCTAATCACTTCAATCAAAGTACACTGTTAAACAATAAAAATAATTATTTCAGAATTTTACCGTAATATTGTACAGTGTTTTTTTGCCAATTTTTTTTTTTTTACTTTTATTACAAATATTAACCATTCAATAGCCATGAAAATCTTTAAATTACTATTTTTTTTTTACTGTTTTATTCAATTGTTTAATGTTAAATTACAGCGGATTCTGTGTAAAAATACAATATTTCATAATGCTGAATGTTCAATAAAGGCAGTTCTTTTTTTACAGTAACAAATGTCAACTTGTAAAACGTAAAAATAAATTGTAGAAAATGTGTCAACAAACACGACCCACTGAAAATGGGTCTGCGACCGACTTTTGGGTCCCGACCCACCAGTTGAGCATCACTGGTGTAGAGGACAGATCATCAATGGAGCAACAACAGTTTCATTGACTTTACATCCATCTTCAGCTGCAGCGTCATGGTAACAGCAGCTGCGGCGTCATGGTAACAGCAGCTGCAGCGTCATGGTAACAGCAGCTGGATTTGCCACATCGTGTTTATAATGAGGAGCTGTTAGCCACGACCCAACCTGCTGTTAGTACAGCGCAAACACATCAGCTTAACACACTCAGACTGGGCTCTGTGTGTGTGTGTGTGTGTGTGTGTGTGTGTGTGTG
>CAFUXE010000483.1:181470-192225 GCA_903364295.1 Serranus cabrilla
ATGCTGCTACCTGCTAATGAATAAATAAATGAAGTTATTAAGTGCACTAAAATCTTTTTTTTTTTCACTCCAAAGTTTAGTTTTCTTCTTGTTTTTTTTTGTTGACTACCTGTGGACATTTATTTACTTCATACATTATTTCATCACTTCAAATAAGTGTAAAGCACAGACAGTACCAGCGGATTAATGTGACCTGATGTTCCAGAGTTTGCCTTGTTGGGACGCCTTTTAGTGTTTGTGTGTAAAGACGAGCTCCGAACCCGACGAGCTGTTTCTGTGTTTTTTACATTTGACTCACTGTGGCCTTGTTGTGTTTCACTGTAATATATTAAATGTAAAAATGTCTTTTGGGCAAAATAACCGTTAAAATGACAAAAAAAATATTAAAAAACGCTAAATTGGCCAAAAAGTTGAATTTCTCTAATAAATTATTTTAAAAATTGGAATAAAATGGAACTAATATATATAAACACTTTTCCAAATGCCCACAAGTGTCATGAATTTTGAATTTTTCTCCACATATTGTCCATATGTTCAGTGTCGTCCTGTCCTCTCCTCTGGGCTCTGTGTAAACAGCCTCTCCTGTCCTCTCCTCTGGGCTCTGTGTAAACAGAGTCTCTGAGGAGCAGAATTTAATGTTTCTAACAGGATCTGGTTTGATTTTAAAGGACACATGAAGAAGAAAGAGACTCTGACACTAACAGACACATTTTAAACTTCTTTTTGTTACTTTTTCTAAGCGATGATCCGTTCAAGGACTGTCAGAAAGCTCAAATTTTGACGATAATGCCTGTTTTTACAGTTTCTTTCTATGATAAAAGGTCATTTTTTGCTAATCCTTTAAAGGAAACATTGTGGGGTTCAGAGGTCAAAGCAAACAGATGTTTCTCTGTGTTACCCTCCTTGTTTAAACGGTTCTCCTGGTGCCGCCTGCATGTCGAGTGTGCGGCCTTTTAGAAAGTTTCTCCTTTGACCTGTGAACTTTTCCTCATTAACAATAAACATTTTGCATTTGCTGTAATAGAAAAACTGAGACGTCAGTTTGTGATCGATGTTTGTAAAGTCACGTGAGCTGATAACTTTTTATTTGCCTTGAGAATCTTGAAGGTTTTTCATCCTGGAGCAGCAGAAACAGACGAGCTGACGTCATGTTTTCGCCTTTTTCTCTCAACTGAAATGTTCATATTTCCTGTTAGTTAGTTACTTTGAATGTGACAGTCAGTTGTTTCCTGTTTGCACAGTAGAAATCATGGTATTAAAGCAACTTTATCATGAAAAGTGTCTCTGTTCATGTCTGTGCTGGTTTGAGATGTTTTGCTGATTAAAGTTCCTGTTTCCTGAGAAACCGGCTGTGAAAATGTTCCTGCAGCAGCTTTAACGTGTGACTGCTGGTTGTTTCAGCCCTCTGGGAACAAACGTCACCTGTTGTTGTATTTAACGGCTTTATAACTGTGATCGACCTGTGAACAGTGAAGCAACACCTATTATATGAAGATATGGCTCTAAGTTTATTATGCATATTAATAGCAAACACACACTGGATTATTTTACAGGCTTCTCCTTGTTTTTCTCTACATTAAGTGCATAAGTTCAATTTCTTACTGGTATTGCATGTTAAATGACAGTAAATTATTTTTAAGGTAAAAAAAAAAAAAAATTAAGGTAAATTTCTCTTTTCTTACAGTAAAACTCAATTTAATCTAAATAAAAATGTAAAAAAAAAAAAAAAAAAGACCATGACAATTTTTTTTGACATATATATTTTTAAAATACAAATATTTACTAAATATTATCTGTATTTTTAAATTAATTATCTGTAAAATAATTTGTTGTTTTCTGTTATTGGACGGTAATCTGCTACTACATGCTGTATTTACATTTATCACACAGTTATGAGCATTATTAACGTTTTTCTTTAGGAAGAGTACGTGCTTTAAAGGAAAAATAAAACTGTTAATATATAAGTTGAATATAGTCCACTTACGTTTGGATTGTTTCCTCAATAAATAATTCTTTAATTTGCGGATGCATGTCCTGTTTTGTCCCTTTTTTTAAAAAAAAGAAAAAGAAAATTCACCTTTTAAGCCTGAAGAACTCTGCTGCAGTGCACGTCTTCCTCCTGAAGGTGGCAGTAGTGTGTTAAAAACTTCTTTCTTCTTCTGAGGGTTTTATGTTCCTGCAGCTCTTCTGATTCCTGCAAAAAAAAAAAAATATCTGTCAGGGCTGATTCCACAGAGCTGCAGGACTCAGAGATTTATACAGATTTTATATGTTGCAGAGAAACAAAAGGACACAGAGAGGAAAATGTAGAAAGAGCAACAACAAAAAAATGGCCTGAAACGGCTCGTTGGGGTTCAGAGGGTTAAGCATTAAAAGTAAAATAGAGATATCTTGGAGCCAGATGTTAGTAAAGTAAACCTGCTGTGATGAGGTTTTACCTGCTTCATGTAGGTAAATCTGAAAAAGTCTTGCAGATGAATGAAACTAAAACATCCAAATAACGTAAAAAAAAAAAACCTCCAGGCCTAAAAGATGATTTTGTGTCAGTGGTATTGTGAGTCAGTCAGCAGTGATCTGATGACAGCGAGGGGACGGGCTCTCCCTCCTGAGATCAGCTGAACTGTAATCAGGACGAAGCAACAGACTGAATTTGCATTAAGATTCCTGCATATTTTACACGAGCCTGCAGCCCGACGTCTATTTTAAGGCCGCGCACTTGTTCTGCAAAAACTGAAAACATGTTTGGGACCAAAAAAAAAAAGAGTTTGAGAGGAAAAAAGCTTTTTCTTTGACTCTGTCAGAGAAAATGAAGCTGTGGCAGCAACAGGAAATGAGAGGAAATGGAGTGTCACACACCCCCAGCAGCATCGCAGCAGGAGCCGGGCTGCAGAAATGTGTTCCTCACACACACCATTACTTCAAAGTGGAAACCAGGAGCAGAGAAACCTGCGAGGCCCAAACCGCCCGAGAACCAGCTGACAGACGCAACTCTGTTCCTGCTTCATCTGATTTATTTCTATTTTACAGTATTATTCAATTGCTTAATGGTCTTAATGGTTAAATGACAGTGAATTCTATGTAAAAAAAATGTGTTTGTTTTTAAAATAGACATCATATTGCTGAATGACAAATTAAGGCAACTTTATGTTTTCTTACATTTTTTAAAAAATAAAAAAAAATTGTAAAAAGTCAACAGCAAAAGTTGCCAAACGCCGACCATCATATTAAAGTAAAATAATAATTTAAAAAACTTTAGTTACCCTACAGATATTTAAAAAAAAATTTTAAATTTAGTCTAAAGAATTAATATAAATAAAAAGCCTGGCAGCATAAATTAGAAATGACCATAATATAAAGGTAAAAGTACAGATATTTATTTGAGTGTTGAAAAGAATCAGGTGAGTTAGATTTTTGTCTTCAGGTTTTTAGTACTAATCACTATTCTGACGTGTTTGATTCTGGTGAGAAACCTGCTGAGAGCAGAGGAGCAGGTTGTCATCCAGGGACAGGAAGTGAAGAGGGCGGATTGGGTCACAATCGATAAAAAAACTGAGTGGATGGAGAGCAGTGAGACTCCTGATCTGTTCTTCACAGTGAAGACGTCGCGGCTCGGAGGGCCGGAGTCTCCTGGAGCTGCAGGCGGAGGACGAGAGGACAGAATCACAGTCCTCCCTGATAACCTGCTCACCCTCTCCACAGCAGCCTGGAGCTCGCTGCACGGAGAGGATGAAGGACGAGATAAAAGCCGGCGAGTTGTTCCTCATCGAGTCCAGGCGCTCCGCGGAGAGGACGCTGTTTGCTGCACAGATTGTAACGTCCCCAGAGGCAAATGTGTGATGTGATACAGAGATGTTAGAGACTGGAGGTGGATCCTGTGTCCTTATTGTACACTTTGATCTTCTTCTTCTTCTCCTTCAGTGATGGCAGGAAGCTGTGGCTGTTCGTCTGTGCGTCAGTGGGAACCTCAGCGTGTTTGGAGCGTTTCAGCACCATGGACAGCTCCACAGAAAATCCACCTAACATTACTGTAACTCGGCAGTCTTCCTCTTCTTGTTTTTTCAGGTAATGTCAGATTTTTGAGCTGGAAATGGACTTCAGAAAGCCAAACATTAATGTTCTGAACCCTCCTACACCTTAACATATGGAGGAATGATCCTATCTTTATTCAAGAGTGTAGAGTTTCAGTTTGAGAGTGTGATCTGATTCCTTTTCAGCTCCTTCTCGTGCTCAGATTTATTCTGCAGCTTTCTTTCAAAATCACATGCTCACATTTCTTCTCTGTAAAGGAAGAAGATCACACATTCAAACTGAAACTTGACACTCTTGAATAAAGATAAGTTAATGCTTCCATATGTTAAGGTGTAGAAGGATTCATTAACATTAATGTTTGGCCTTCTGAAGAAGAGGAAAACTGCCGAGGTTACAGTAATGTTAAGTGGATTTTCTGTGGTGCTGTCCATGGTGCTGAAAAGCTCCAAACACGCTGATCTTTTTCCTCTCACAGCTCACATTTCTACTCTGAAAAGGACTAAGATCAAACTCTCAAACTGAAAATCGAAGCTCTTAAATAAAGATAGGATAATTCTGCCATAATAATAAATTTAAAAATTAAGTCATTAAGTCATTTCTATTCTATATTTACGACCAGATCGTCTTGACTCTCAGTGCTGAGCTGCGCCTCAGATTAATCTGACATAACATGTGTTGTTGACCTGCTGTCTCCCCCTAAACATCCTCTGCACACACACTCCAGCTCTCTATAAAAGGAAGCAGGATGATGTTGAAAAACACTGGAAACATGCACATGAACGTGCCCAGGACTGTGTTCTGCAGGTTGGAGTGGAGCCGGCTGAACTCTACTGGAGGCAGAACAGAGAAATTCCTTATTTCATTCCCACTTTAACGCCTCAAAACGCTGAGTCAGATGTTCGCTGTTCTTCAAAGTCGACGCTGCTCTTTGTGGGAGACGAGCAGCAGCTCAGAGCTCAGAGATATCAGAGAGCAGCGCCGGGATTAACAGGGAGGAAGTCACTGGTTTCAGCCTCTGGTTCCCACACTGTCGCTGGGAACCAGGAAGCTGAGCAGCAGAGGCTGTTATCTGCTCTGCTCACAGTCTGCTGCTATTTCTGCTGCCTCTGCACATACACACACACACACACACACACACACACACACACATATGGCAGTGTGTGTGTTTGTGTGAGGGGGTAAACACAAGGCTGAGCAGGAGAAACAGGGATGAGACAGAAAAGGAGGATTTAGGGAGCAGAGGTAAGAGCTGCCAAAAAAGAAAAAAAAAAGCAATTATTCTGAGGAACGGAGCTGCTGCTTTGTGACTTTCCCACAAACCATCATTAAAATGTTTTCCACAATACTGGAAACACATTTCTGCACGTTTCCAGAAGCGTCACGAGGAGCGACGGCGGCGTCCATTCATCACGTTCTCCACTTCAAACGAGGCTCCATCAGGCATCAGGAGACTCCTCTCCCTGTTTCTCCCTTCATTCATCCCTCTTTGATAACGTCCCTGATGGCGGCGGGGATCCTCTGGTTCCACAGGCCCAGATCCAGCTGCTGGGAGGACTTTCTCTCTCTGCTCCTGCAGCTTCCTGCTCTCTAATCTCCGCTCCGTCCTCTTCCCACCTGCCGGCTTCTCTCTTCCTCCTTTGCTCTCATTTTTAAAGTCTCCTCTCCTCCCCTTCATTATCCCCTCCCTCTCGTATACACACATATTCTCCTCTACTCCCCTGCAGCCACAGAGAGATTACCGCCCGGCTCTGAGTCACAGAGGAGTGTGTGCAGTGAACACATGCAGAGGGCACGGCGGCAGATAAAGCAGCTGTCAGTGTAGGAAGCATTATCTGAGCAGCTACTCTCACTTATTCAGAGTCTCCAAAGCCTCTGTGCAGCCTGACAGGCCGGGCGGGCGCTGTGTGCACTTTTCAGCTGGCTGCTGAATGGCATCGAGCGGGGAGCGCCGCTCACAGCTGCTGGCAGCGAAACGTCCTTTTGATTTGCGTGAGATTGAGTCGGTGTGGAGCCTTTACAGTCCTGAGGGGCCGCGGGGAGGACGAGGGGGAGGAGTTTTAGTTCTGCTGAAGGGGGGATGACATTTTTTTAGGTAAGCTGTGGTGGGTTTCTCTCTTTTTTTAAATATACTTACACTTTAACTGAACCTTCCTCTGTAATATTTATTATATATTAATCAATCCATCAGTTTTATTTGTCACATTCAGGAGACGTAGCATCATCCTGCACATGCTCCGTTTGAAACTTGAGGAACACCAAAATATATAAACTTTTATGTTTTCATGCTGGTTTGAGGTTTTTTTTTTTTTTGTCTTTTTATAAAAATAGTTAATGCGCTAAACAAGAGATGTAGCAAACATTTAACTCTGACTGATCAGATGTTTCCTCTGACATAAAGAACTGTTAGTTTAATCTAATTCCTGCAGACTTTTCTCGTTTCCTCTCTGTTTGTTGTTGCTTTCTCTCTTCTTCTTCTCCTGTTTCCTGACGGATTAGCCTACAGCAACACATCACACTGCCCCCTGCTGACCAGAGGACGTTACTGCAGCTTTGTTTATTCGCTCTGAACCAGCTGATGAACTCAATAATTCACGTTTTCTTCGATGCAAATTCTTACTGTTACGCTTCAGAATTCACGTTAACTTTAATGGAAACACGGCTACTATATCTACCAAAAACAGCAGAATCATTTCAGTGATTAAGTGAAAGAGAAATTCCAAACACGAGAAGAAAAACAGCTGTAATGTGACTCACCGGGTGCGACAACGATCAGAGGTGCCAAAGGTCGAAACCCACGCAGGCAGGAAGTGAAGCTGACTGGAAGGAGAGTACCAAAATAAAACAGGAAGCATTAATGAATGCATGACATGAAACAAGAACCCTGGAAAACAAAGACCCCCATCAGCTTCATACAGCCCCTAAAAAGATTATTATTAAGATATTCCTTTCTTTTCTTTATCTTGGAATACATTATTCCGTGATTCTCCCCTTTTCCCCAGCAGATTTTTTTTTAGCATTTCATAAATATTCAATAACTCAGTGTGAAGACTTTGTAGTCTGAGTGACGAATAAATCAGCAGAGAGGAAAGTTATAACTTTATCCTTCTTCTGTGTTTTATGTCTCACACGCTGAGCTGCATTCATTTAAATTTATGCATTTTATTTTGGTATCATTAACAAGCTACTGTATGTTTAAATAATGGATCATATATACAGATTTTTCATTATGGATGAATGTAATGGTTATTTTCTTGATTAATTGATCCACTAAAAACGCAGTTTAAATGTGTCTGTTAGTGTCAGAGTGTCTTTCTTCTTCATGTGTCCTTTAAAATCAAACCAGATCCTGTTAGAAACATTAAATTCTGCTCCTCAGAGACTCTGTGAAGCCAGGATTGATTCTGTTTACACAGAGCCCAGAGGAGAGGACAGGAGAGGCTGTTTACACAGAGCCCAGAGGAGCTTACGTATTTTAAAATTTCAAAATATGACTAAAATGTGTATAGAAATGATTGCGGACTGATTTCTCTTCACCTGTGAACATGTTACAGCACAGTTCAGCCGCGGTGTGTTCACTGTACAGGCTTTAAAAACAGCCGTCGGCACCCTGACCCGTTTATTTACCGTCTCAGTATCATCCTGTGCTGTGGAATCACACGAAATCACCAAAATATCTCTGACATTTTCAAATTCAGCGTCTGTGATGGGGATGCATATCCACTGGGAGCTGCAGACAGTAAACAGGCTCCCTGTGTCGATGCTGTTCATGTTAATGCTGCGTTAACTAGCTCTCAGAGTCAGATCCTCCCTCAGAGGCAGAGACCTGACCGACTGTTCTGCTCTCTGTCCTGGAGTTTAAGAGTAAAAACACTTGTGTTCCTTTGCAGAATGAAGATGCATCACAGTTATTAGCCGTATGAACGGCTCTATAAGCTGACAAATCTCCAGCACATTATCCCCTCAGCAGGCGGTAATAGGATCCCACCCACTGCTGCACTGAAAACTCTCTCTTTCTTCTAATATCCGTCTTTATCGGCGGCCTAATGATGATTTATAGCCAATACAAAGGCGGCTGCTGCTGCTGGAGAGTTCATCGCTGTGGCCTCGAGGTGAGAGGAGTTCAACTAAAACAGCAGAAAGCTGCAGCAGAGCTGAGAGGAGCAGAAACCTTCCCAACGGCACAGCAAGACGACGCCAAAGACACACAAACAGACAATAGAGAGACACAAAACAATCACAGAGACACAGACAACAAGAAAGATGAGTCCGACATACAAAATGACCACAAAAAGATAGAAAAAGTTGCAAAAAGACAAAAAAACGACTAAGAGATGAAAAAGATCCACATAGAGACTGATGACTGCAAAGAGAGACACACGTGCATAACGAAAGAGACGCAGATCAACCACAAAGAGACAGAAAACAGCTGCAAAAAGACGCCAAATGATCGCACACCAAATAACAACAAAGAGACACAAAGCAATGACAGAGATACTAATTTCCCGCACAAAAGGTGCAAAATGACTAAAAGACACAAAACGACTTAAAAAAGACAAAACTACCACATGCAAAAAGATAAGAGACACAAAAAAGACACGAAAAGGTGCAAAATAATAAAAAATTAAATAACCACATTTTGAGGAACAATTAAGAGACACAAAACGACTGAAAAGAGACAAAAAAAACGTACAAACTAACTGTAAAAAGACACAAAACGACCCAAAGTGCTCTGCTGCTGCGCTGTGGCCTGGAGGTGAGAGCAGCTCATGTGAAACAGCAGAAACCTTCCCAGCTCCTCAGCTTTGTGTTTCCAAACTGACCTGAGGTCTTTAAATTGGTGTGTGTGTGTTCCTGCTCAGCGTCAGACGTGCAGCAGAAGCTGGAGGCTTTTAATTGGCCGCTGTGGCCGAGCTGTGACACACCAGGAGGAGATCTGGTTCTGCTCGGTGTGCAGGTCAATACTGAAGCTGCAGCCCAACGTTCCCTCTGATTAAAGAGGGAGTAGCTGGTGCACACACACCTCGCTGCTCGCTGCGCTGCAGATAAAACACACACCGAGTCCACAGGGACGAATGGTGGCTGCAGAGCTGATTCATTCACTAACGCAAGCTTAGGTTGTATAAGTTGTTGTTGTGTTTAAAGCTGCAGTTATTTATCAGTTAAAAAATGATTTTTAAAAAGAGGAAACATTTCATTTTCTGTGATTCCTGCACAGGGCTACTCAGGCCTTCACCTGCAGTCCTCACAGAGAAACATACAGGCTGTAAAGAGACGCAGGAGGAGACACAAGACATCTACAAGGAGATCCACATGACCACAGAGACACAAATTGACCAAAAACAAGCCACAAAGGGACACAAAACAATTACAGAGATACAGATTTCCTGCCCCAAAAGGTGCAAAATTACTAGAAAAGAGATGCAGGACAACCACAAAGACAAAAAATGACTAAAAGACACAAAACGACCAAAAAGTCCCACAGAAAAAATACCACAAAGAGACACAAAAAGGTGCAAAATAACTAGAAAAAAGACACAGAATGAATATTAAGAGTTCCAGATGACCACAAAGACACAAAATGACCCAAAAAATGCAGGACAACCACAAAGAGACAAAAACGTGCTGAATGACACACAAAAAGACAACAGAGACAGAAAAGAGACAGAAAAATGTACAAAAACACCCAAAGAGACAGAAAGAGACACAACATGCACAGACACAAAATGACCACAGAGAGACACAGAAACATCATAAAAACGACAATTAAAACAAGAAGCAGATCAGCAGAAAGAGCTACTCGACGTTTTATCATCTGCATTTTAATTCTAATTTGATCTGAAAACAAACAGTTTGGGAAACAGATTACAGCACTGAGGCCCGTTAGCTTATTTTAGCTTAGCTTAGCTTAATTTAGCCTAGCTTAGCACAAACACGCGGCCTTTTCTAATTGGGCTCATTAAAGGCCGCCTGCCAGATCTCCAGAGTAATCGGTGTAATTAGTCCCGAGCAGAACTCTCCTGTGGATTATTTCTGCACATTATGCGAGTGAAACGTTACATATAAGTAGGTTTAATTCTATGTCATTAGCTGCTGACTTTCTTCCTGGCTGCCAGCGCTGCGTATTGTTCAGCAGTGAGTGGGAGGCGTTGGCTCCCGCTCAGCCTGGTAATTTATGGCTCCAGCTGCTGTCTCCGTCTCCCCAGGTGGAGGCCCGACTCGTCAGCAGAGCATCTCATTAGGGCAGAAAAACACATTTGTGAGGGAAACGCGTCCTGCGAGGGGACGGCGCTGATTGGACGGCGGCCTCGCGGGGGATCGATGTGTAGGTACAAACCGAGGAGCTGATGACTGTCGGAGAGCTGCAATAAATCTCTCAGGAGAGTTTTTCTCATGTATGATCCTCACTGACAGGCGGGTCTGTCAGAAACTCTACATGAGGAAGATTCTGTTCAAACAACAAACTTCATGTACTGGTGAAGTTTTTTTGTTGATTTTTTACCCTCTGAACCCAAACGAGCTGGTTCAGGGCAGTTTTTGTTTGTCTGTTTTACATTTTCCTCTCTGTGTTCTTGTGTTTCACTGCAACACATAAGAAGCTAAAAAAAAATAGAAAATACATGTTGAATTTCATGCTAAACATGCTGAACTATTTCCATATCTGCAGCCTCTCCTGTCCTCTCCTCTGGGCTCTGTGTAAACAGCCTCTCCTGTCCACTCCTCTAAGCT
>CAFUXE010000483.1:201351-218234 GCA_903364295.1 Serranus cabrilla
CACACTTATGAGCACCTGGGAAAGTGTTTATATATTCATTTCATTTTATTCAAATAAGAAAAATCTGAAAAATTAAACTCTCCATTTTTCTGTTTTTCCTGGTTTCTGTTGTTCTGTGTTTTTCTGTCTGAGTTGTTCCTGATTGTGCTGATTCCACAGAGCTGCAGGACTCAGAGATTAAATATATATATATATATTTTATATGTTGCAGTGAAACACAAGGACACATGACAGGCTGCAAAAAAATCGCCCTGAAACGGCTCATTGGGGTTCAGATAATCCAGTTTTCTCCATCGACTTCCTCTTAAAGTCACGGTAAAAATGGTTTCATACACATTCACTCCAGATCAAGCTGGAACTCCTGAGATGGACTAAGTGGAAGGCGGTTCTTTAAGCGCCTCTAAATGTTAAAATATTCATGGGTTTTCTGGAGTCAGTGGTGGAGCCAGACAACAAACTGACACCAGGAGACATAATCCAACACCTGGGCACAATTCATTTAGATTTCTGGCCCACCAGTTCAGAGAGAGACACTCTTTTATCATTTAAAATCCTGAAATTAAATTTGGAGCTTAAAGGGAGACATGAAAGGGAGGCTGTCCTGTTAGTTGGTGCACACATTCATCACTGCAGGCCGAGCCGCGTGTGCAACGTCACCATCAAACCTTTTTCTGTTAGTATTAAATATTCACGTGCATTAGAAGTATCAGCACCTCATATTTATTAACTCTGAATTATTTGGTGTTAAAAGTATCATAACAGGTGAATCATTAGTGTCTGACAGTGTTAATATATGAAGAAACCGTCACAGTTTGTGGGTTTTTCACACTGTTTTCTCCCTTCATTGGTCCAGTTTTCCTGCATTGGTGATTTTCCAGGTTTCCATTTTTTTTTAAATAAACTTTTTTTTTCTGTTGCTGCAGGATGAAATATTTCTGAAAACACCCAGTATCTTTAACTTTAAAATCAAAGTCAATATGAGACTTTGAGACCTTGGAAATTGTTGCAACAACATATTTAAAAAAAAAAAAGTTTGTCCAGAGCCCAGAGGAGAGGACAGGAGAGGCTGTTTACACAGAGCCCAGAGGAGAGGACAGGAGAGGCTGCAGACAGGACAATAGTTCAATATGTGGAATATGTGAAGACTCAGTTTGTTTTTCCAATATTCCTGACATATAAATTCCATTTTATTCCAATGTTTAAAAAATAATTTATGAGAAAATTAAACTTTTTTTTTTTTTTCCTGTTTTCTGTCGTTCTAACTGTGTTTTTCTGTCTGAGTTGTTCCTGATTGTGCTGATTCCACAGAGCTGCAGGACTCAGAGATTTATACACATTTTATATGTTAAAGTGAAACACGAGGACACAGAGAGGAAAATGTAGAAAAGAGCAAAAAACAACAACCAGAAACTGCTTGTTGAAGGTTAAAAAACAAATTACAAAGACATAATTCAGCCGCTATGACTCATCTCACCAGGTGAGACGGCAGGTGAACAGTCGGTCGGTGCTTTGCTCTGTGGTCCACACTGAGCGAGGAGCGGCTGCAGGTTCGGGCCGAGCTGTGCAGAGCAGCAGACAAGATCTTAAAAGGAAGGTGTGGCTGTTCGAATGGTTTGATTAACAGTCGCAAATTCCCTTTAAACCCAGTCTGCTGGGGGTCAGAGCAGCGCCTCAGCCGACCTGAGATCTCAGCGTACAAAGGAAAAGAACCGGACACACACGGCAGCCGGGAGAGACAAGTGGAGCAGAAAACATCCCATAAATCCTGGAATCCAGAGCTGCTGGCTGAGAAAGCTCTCAGAGTCACAGGACGCCTGAGAGAAGAGCAGCAGCACAGAGAGACGGACTCACGTTCACGATGGCCTCCTTCGTCTGAGCCATGTCCGAGATCACGCCGTCCGTGATGATGAGCAGCACGAAGTACTGAGAGCCGTCCTGCACCGCCGCCGCGTACCTGGAACACACATCAGGGCGGGACGGAGGGCTTTTTCAGTGCATTTCAGTGGAAAATCTTTCTTTTTTTATCACATTTGAAATAAGAGGGTGCTCAAAGTTTGATGGCCAGTTTAGGGAGGCAGCATATTATTCAGCTTGAGCACTGATGCTTCTTGCAGTTTGATGCTTAAGCTACAACCGTTTTTTTTTTAATATTTGATGAAACTGCCGTTATATTCTGACAGAGAAAACACAGAAAACTGAAAAATAAGCTTGTTTCTCTCTGACGTACTCGTGTCGGAGAATCTGGTGGAAGAACAAACCACCAAAACTTCTCTTGAACTTCTCAGAGTTGAAGGCAGAACATCAACCACAAATCTTTACATTTGCATCATTTATAAATTGGTATCAATTAATAAAGCCCTAATCTCCTCCTGCTGTCTGATGAATCTCCTTCCTATTTTGTAAAATGATAACTTTCTCCTTGTTAAAGGGGTCGTATTGTTTATCCCTCCTGTTGGGTTGCAGGTCAAATTGACCCACTTTAAAGTTAAAAAGTCATTTTTAAAAATAGTTAAAAGTATTTTTTCTGAATTAAATTTCTTCTTTTCAAAATTTCCAAAAATTCAAAATGTAAAGTAATTTTTTTTAAAATCAATCTCATGTAAAGTCGTTGTATTATTTGCATTATTTATGAAAAACGAGTGAATTATCATCATTTAACCATCATCCAGGAGACACTGAACTTTGGTTGAAATGGTTCGTGACTGAATTAATTATGAGATATAAACAATGTTTATTGGGATTTTTTTGGTTTCTGACACTTTTGGATGAATAAACTTCCCCTGGTTCAATGTGACATAACAGGCATGTAAATAACAAGCTGGGGAAAATTTCATGGTGATAAACAGCCACCAACAGCCACTGTCAGTGTTCTAACATGTCGATGGATTTACATAAAACTGAGATCAGCAGCGTCGTGTCACAGATGAAAACATAAAGAAGTGAGACGTGTGTGTGGCAGCAGAGCCGTGTGTCCTAGTTTCAGCCCATCGCTGCCTGAACTATGAATTATTAATCTAAGTGTTTATGCGAGTGCTGCAGTCTCATTCTTTACATCATTATCGATCGGACGGCGTTTGATTGACTTCCCCTGATGAGCGGGAGATGGAGGACGCGGCCGATCACGGAGCGAGCAGAGGGAAGGTCAGAGGTCAGCCGCTACGCTCGCTTCCAAATCGGTAAATGTGACTTTGAGGTGACGGCGTTTAATCAAAGAGCGAGAGCGAGGGGAACTCTGGCTGCCCTGACTGACCTCGGACTGATTTTATGTGGCACACGGCGCTCAAACATCTGTCAGAGTGTTTTAGTACGAAGACGCATCGCTTGGTGGACTGTCGGAGCATCACTTGAAATGTTTTTTATGTTAAATCTCAACCTGAAAAGAAGCTAAAGCTGTCAGATAAATGTAGTGGAGTAGATCTATAAAGTAACTCATGATTGTACTTGAGTAAATGTACTTTTATGTTCTTGTTCTGACTGAGAGCTGCAGGACAACAGGCTGTTTCAGGGTGTTTTTCACACAGAAACACAGGTTAACACTGACCTCGTTCAGATCTGCAGTCACACACCTGAGTCATTAATATTCAAGTCCAAGCCAAGTCATGACTCATCACTTCTGAGCCCAGCTGGAGGCCGAGCGCCCGGTGGTGAAACACATGTCGGGGTGAGAGTGTGAGCACCTGATTCATTATCAGTTCACTGCTGCTTCAACTCATCATGTGGCGCAGAACAGAAAAAGCTCCTGAAATACCTGCTCACACATCACCGCGTCTGTCCAGGGTTTGTTTACCTGCTGACACTCTGACCGCTGAGGATCATCTCCACAGGAAGGACGACGCTCAAATGTTCAGGTTTCTCTTTGAATATTTCTACGTTTTGTTACATTGAAAGATCATCTCTCAGGTTTATTTCAAAAAGACTAAACCGTGAGTGTGTTGCAGTCTGAAGTGTCAGTGGCCTTAACGGCCTGTCAGAAGGGAAAGTACTTGAAAAAGATTAAAATGGACGCAGCTTTTATCCAAGAAACTCACCTCACCACGCAAGAGCACAAACATGATGAGAGGACGGTGAGATGAAGGGTCTCCTGCTTCTGGTCCTTCAACGAGTTATTATTTTCATAAATAAAAGACTTCTATTCAAGATTCAACAGTTTACAGTTGTAAAAAAAGCTGCAGTCTCTGTGAATATATGCTACAAAACCACTGAGCTAAGTTTAGGGCAAAACACTTCCTGGTTAGACGTTATAAAAGACGTTTTAAACAGGAAATAAATGTACTGAAGCACAGAAGTTAATAAAAAAAACTTTAGTTACATTACAAAAAATGTAATTCACAATTTTGAGGCATGTTATGCAAAAAACTTCCTGATTAGGTTATAAAAAAACAGTTTAAGCAGGACATAAATTATGTAAATGCTGCTGGCAAGTATGTTGCACACATTACGTGCTGTGGTGTTAAACAAAACGTGCTCATTCCACGTAATGTTGTGAGATCAGGTTGTTTGCTGCCTGTATAAACGTGCTATATTGACGTTTTTGAGGAGAGGCCAGTTTCCTCCTTTTAGTATTGAGGAAACAGTTAGTGATGCTTCAGGCTAAATGACCACGTTTGTCTAACACTGCAGTACGTATTTGTTATGCGCCGGCAGCATTTACGTCCATTTATTTCCTGTTTAAACCGTCTTTTATAACGTCTAACCAGGGAGTGTTTTTTGCCCTAAACCTAGCTCAGTGGTTTTGTAGCATAAATTCACAGAAACTGCAGCTTTTTTAAGCTTTTATCTTGAATAGAAGTTTTTTTATTTATTAAAATAGCAACTTGTTTTGCCTTAGAATTGAGAGTTATGTGTTGATAAAATGTCAAATTTACTCAGAAAACTGGACACCTTTATATCCAAATGACCCAAACTGTAACGACACCTCATTATTTACTCATAAACTTCTGTTCAGATCCTGTTTTTGGATAAGCCACCCTGCAGTGTCTGAAGGATTTGAACTTAAAGAAAGGACAGGGCAGGTTTTGTTTTGGTACCTGGCCACATGATTGACGACAGGAGCAAAGTTGGTGGGTCCGTACAGCTGAACCGTCTTAAGGCTTTGATGGTACGCTTCGAGAATCCCCTCCATGCCGTTACAGTACGGGTTCTCGATGTTCCCGTTCTGAGGAGAAACAAAACATGAAGGAGGGTCAGAGAGATGACATAAACAACACATGAAATATGAGGGGAAATGTTAACACTGTGTATTAAATGTCTGCCATAAAACTCATTCTGCACTATATGATAAGGAAGAGTCAAACAAACAGGTGACGAAGTTTGAACGTTTCTTCACATTTGTGACCCTGAGAACTCTTCCCGTGAAGGAAAACAAGAAGTCAGCTCATCAGCAGAAAGGGTTAATGAGTGAAGCTGTGACAATATAATAATTTAACAGAAGGGAGAGGAGCATTTTCAGGCAACATTTATTAAGTTTCAGGTCATAAAGTAAATGTTTTACATTGTAAATGTCCTGTGAGCTTGTTAGATCTAGATAAGGACACAGAGCTATTCCAGGACCAACACACATCTGCATAAACACCATAACTCTGTAATGAAAGTCTAACATCAGGTGAGCAGCTCTGGTTGGCTGCTGGGTCAGAGTCCAACCTATTGTCGGGGGTTTGGCCAAAACCCAGAAGAAAAACTGTGAAAGAGAAATTGTTCTTCACTCTGTGTTGTGCTCTGGCCTGGTCACTGCAGATTCCAGCTGCTCATCACATCTGGGTATTATTCTTTAATAAATGCTCATAAAAGCCCAGTATGGAGTAAAGACCCGGGCGGAGCAGGGAGGCTGTAAGGTCACCAGCTCTAACACATTCATGTACAACCTTTATAAAACCAAACTAATCTGGAAATCCCACCAACACAGCATTCAAACCAAACTCCAGATCCACTACAGCTTCTATAGCGCAGAATGACCGGAAACAACAGAAAAAGACATAAACCATCACAAACACGTCATGTCTGTCTGAGATCTTACATCTGTCCCAATAACATCCCAAACAGAAATCACCCATCAGGAAAGATTAAGAAACCCCCTAAATTACCTTTAGAAGTTCAAACCATTTCGTTTATTATGTTAGAGGGTGAATTATCATTGATTTTTTTCCACCTACAACGTAATCATGACATCAATAAGACAGCTTTTTCTTGTGTGTGTGTGTGTGTGTGTGTCCACCTGGAGCTCCTCTTTCAGGCCTGAGTGACATTTAGAAACATTCTCTGCTCGCAGAGACGCTCTCGTCAAACTCTGCTCCAAAGGTTAGCGGCGTTAGCTACACGCACAGCAACAACAAATATTTCACCCCAACTTTACTTTTACACCCACCGACGAGACTAAAGCATGAAGGAACGAGGCTCTGATGATATGGTGAGATGAATCTTAATTTGCAGATTTGAATGGAAGCGTGCTGCAGACAGTAGACGGCTCCTCATTAGGCTGAGCTGCGGCAGAGAGGAGCCAGATTGATTTAAGAATCCTTCAGCCTCACTGAACCTCATTTGCACTATAAAAGGTAAATGAACCTCCCTCTGAATTATGCATGTCAGAGGTGTAGCGGCGTTCAGAAAGCACACATGAAGACGCCACACATGTTGGAGAGCCGCTCAGATAACTGAGAGTTCACTCACCAGAGGGAACTCGTGGGAGACCCTCCCGTCAGGGGGCAGCTTAGCACCGAACCCCAGCGCAGGGAACATCTTATCGCTGTCGTAGTCCTGGATGATCTCCCCCACGGCCTTCAGGGCCATGGCGTAGGCGTTCATCTGGTACGGGTTCATGTAGTGCAGGGACGTGGACTGGGACGGGTTTCCTTCAAGACAAGAGCAGATGGAGTCAGAGAGGCAAACGTCCGACGGACTGACAGCCGGACACGACACAACACGAGGGCCGAGACATCGGATGATCTGAGCGTGACGCTTTTCCAGGATTTACCTTTTAGGAACATGCAGTCATATTTTTGTCATATTTTTCTTATATTTTGTTGATATTCTTAAAAGCAAACCTACTTATTTAGTCCAGCTTGTAACTGATTTTTATCTTTTTTTTTATTGTCCTTTATTGTTTTATTCAGGCTTTCAATAGAGCTTCATTGGTTATTATTTATATATTTTAGGTTTATTTTCTTTAATTAGGATGGTAGTGATAATAATAATAATTACTATTATCATTATTTCATGATTATTATTATCTATTTTTTATTTTTTTTAAATGCTGCAACAACTTAACAACTTAGTTGAGTGGAAGCAAAGTCATATTTTTGTTATATTTTGTTGATTTTTCTAAAAGCAAACCTACTTATTTAGTCCAGCTTATAACTGATTTTTTTAATAAATTTTTTATTGTCCTTTATTGTTTTATTCTGGCCTTTAATAGAGGTTCATTAGTTATTGATTTATTTATTTTAGATGTGGTCTTTAATTAAGTTTTAGGATGGTAATGATAATAACAATAACTATTATCATCATCATTATTATTATCTATTTTTTATTTATTTTAAGTATTAATTAATTTATTCTACTGTTTTTATCTAATTAACTATTTATTGTGATTGATTGTTGAAGTTTATTGATTTCATTGTATCTGGTGTTTCCTCACTGCTGTGACCTTTGACCTTTGACCTGGCTGATGGATGGATTCTCAGCAGTTTGGAGAGCAGATCAATGAAATTAGAAAAATGTCCAAAATGTCTCTGAAACCAAAACCCAACATGGATTTTTCTGTGTTGCTCCACAGCTGTTGGTGTGTTGATGTGATATTCTGGAGGGTTTTGACCATTTTTATCCATTATTGAATTTAAAAAATGCTTTATTTAGCACCAAGTGTGTGTAAAATGCTGCAACAACTTAAAGTTGAGCTGAAATTGGACTCCAGAAAGCCAAACATTTATGTTCTGAACCCTAAAACACGTTAATATCTTTACTTAATTGATTAATTGATTGGTTTAGTAATGAGCTCTGAGCTGATGTTCATCTCTTCTATGTGACATTTATTGTTGACCTGCTATCTCCCCCTAAACACCCACTGCACACAATTCTCTATTAAATAGTTTATTTGTACTTTACACACTTTTATTTTCCTGTTCTTCACTGTTTCTAACCTACATTGTTGCTGTATCTTCTCTCTCTGTCCTCTTTTAAAATATAACACATGTACTTGACTTTGTTTACCGCGTGAACACTTCAATAAAAAAAAGTTTTGAGAGGAAAGAATATATAAAATAACACGCAGGCAGAAAACTGCAGCCCTCCACACATCAGTGACACGGGGAAGCGGTCGTGGAAACTCACCGTTAGATGCAGTGAAATCAATGGCCACTGTGAAGTGAATCTGAGTCCTGAAACACATGAAGAGGAGAGACGCTGTTAGAGGAGCGAGGCAGAGCTGCAGATAATGAGGCTCTCTGGTTTCCTCTCAGCTCAGAGGAGGTGAGAGGAACTGAACCCCCAAACACACCTTCACTGTGAGGGCCGCACAGCATCCGAACAGCTCTTTATTATTCATCTGCATGAAACAAGAGAGTCTGCTTCCGGCCGAGCAGCATCCAAAGCACCGTTCTGATCTTTAAATAACGCGTCTTTAAAAGATTTAACAGCACAGCAGCAAAGTCAAAACCGTAAACATGTCCACAAAAAGCAGAGAAAAACTAATAAAGGCAGAGTCATTTCACAAATGGTCACATAATGAGCTGCTGCAGCCGGCTTAATGACTCCACTGAACATCACAGGGAGGGAAAATATGATAATTAACATCACACAAGAGCTGGAGAAAGACAATCCCTCTCTGGCTGTTTCAGCCGTTTACCTTGTTTTTCAGATGCATTAACATTAAGAGAATCCTGTGCAGCCGTTACCGTCCCATTATAACGGTAATTATCTGTCTAATCACCCTTATTGTTGTAGTGGCTGCTATGAAATATAAAGTCTTCATCAATGCAACATTTGAAAAAAAGCAGCCACTCAAAGAGCTGGTAATGATGCTCAGACCCTGAAAGGAGCCTGGACCTGGTCTAACTGGTCTCTGCTGGCTCTGTGTCCCCGCTGAGACGCCTGGAGATCAAAGTGTGTGCTCTTTTATCGTGATTAACACTGATTGCTTCCCTGACTTCACCTCCATTCAGAAATTCCCACAAGCGCAGTGTCGGCGATAATGGCGACTTCCTCCCGGAGAGACTCTGACCCCGGCTCATTAATCAGCATTGAGCCGCACCGCTCGGCTCACGGAGGGGAATTGTTACAGTGGCACGCTGCCTCAATTTGAAAGCCTCTGCTGATTTCTCTGGTTAGTTTTGAATGTTTGGCTGGAAAAGCGAGGCGGGGAGCTGGTGTGGAGGCAGAGAGCAGGAGAGTAGAAACAGCCACATGGGAGCTGTCAGTCAAACTGCCAATTACAGTCGGCCATCAGAGCATTACCTGGAAGTTCATCCTCACACAGGAGCTGCTGCAACATGGTCCATTACTTTTCATCTGAAGGGTTATTAGGATAATTACACGGCTTCCACTATTATCCTGAAGCCATTTACAAAGAACCAGCCTTAAAATATGAAATACCTATAAAAAATAATGTTTTAAAGTACTGAATAGATTGGATCCTGTTGTTTGGTCCACTGGTGTCAAATGAATGTAACTATACTTAACTCTGATCGGATGGGGAAGTCAGCTCATCAGCAGAAAGGGTTAATGAGTGAAGCTGTGACTATATAATCATTAACTGAAGGGAGAGGAGCATTTTAAGGTTTAAGTTTCAGGTCATAAAGTCAATGTTTTACATTGTAAATCTCCTGTGAGCTGGTTAGATCTAGATAAGGACACAGAGCTATTCCAGGGCCAACACACATCTGCATAAACACCATAAACTCTGTAATGAGAGTTTAACATCAGGTGAGCAGCTCTGGTTGGCTGCTGGGTCAAAGTCCAACCTATTGTCGGGGGTTTGTCCAAAACCCAGAAGAAAAACTGTGAAAGAGAGAAAGAAGAACCAGCCCTTTAACCAGCTGAAGGAACATCAGATTTTCACAGACGTGCATACTTTATGATTATAAATGCATTATTTTTGTCAATTGCATGTGAATATTTGTGCATAACAGTCTGCAGAGCTGTTTCTCAGCAGTTTTGAGGACAGAAGTGTCATCATACAATCAATGAAAATAGAAAAATCTCCAAAATGTCAAAAGGTTTTGAAATTAAATCCCAGCCTGGATTTTCCCGTGTTGTTCCAAAGGTGTATTAATGTAACATGCTGGAGGGTTTCTTGTACAAGTTCTTGTCAATTTTTCGAATATGACAGAAAAAGCAACCAGCACCAGATGTGAGTGTAACAATGGTATCAACCCACTTATTGGACATAGTTGTTCTGGAGAAACCTTCATGTTCTGAACCAGCAGCTCACTGTGAATCTGTGAAACCCATTCACAGATTCACAGTGAGGATTATCTTAAGAGACTATAGAGTGACTAGAAATCTATATGGATTCAGGTTGACTGATGCTGCAGTAGCTGGTCTGGAGTTACTATTTTTATCCCTGCACTCCTCCGATCTATAGTCCTTGAGCGCGGGCCGTTCTTCAGTCATAACTCAATTCTCAGACTCTTCTTTGTGATGGATCGCTCTGCGGACAAATTAATGCAGCAGCGTCTGTCTCTCCGTTTGATCAGGAGTTCATAAATCTGACTCCCGCCTTTAAATGGACTCTCACAGCCCGATTCAGAACGAATCCTTCAGAACAGGAAGTCCGATAACTCCCTGTGGGCTTCACTCTGTCCTTTCAGGAGCTCGGCAGCTCGTCTTCTCCCAGCTGCAGTGACGGCTCCTCAGCCAGTATATCACCTTGAATTACTGCACTAGTTTAAAATAGGTACAAACGTATCCGTGTCATATTGACTTCCAGTTAGACAAACACCATATGGCAGCAGTCTTTGTAATGTGGAGTCCCTGCAGTGTTGGCAATCTGCGATGGCTGGGGTACTGTATGTAATGTAGAACAGCGTACAGACCTACAGCCTCATCAGTATGAGCTGTAAATTGGCCAACCCAGCGTACATCAAGAGCAGACTGGCACTCTGCGACGGTAATGAGATGCAGGCAGATATACACAAGGGGCTGCTTCAAAAGGGATGGACACAATCAAGAAAACATACTGTTTTACCTCCTTCATTAGAAAACCTCATATTTTCACAGTATATAATATGAAAGAGAGTGGAGCTACAGAATCCATCCTGATGTTTTTGCACTAAGCTCATTTCTATTTCACTACCAGAGGACTGTGCTTTACTGCACAATCTGCAATTTATTACAATTAAAAGACAGATGAAGTTCTTTGCTGTTTTTATATTTTTCTCACTGAAATACATAAAATATATATAAAATCTAAAAGCCCTGCAGCTTTAAGGAATCAGCACAAGACTCATGACTAGAAGTGGGAACAACTCAAACATGTTTTTGTGCAGAATAACACAGTAAACAGCCTCTCCTGTCCTCTCCTCAGGGCTCTGTGTAAACAGCCTCTCCTGTCCTCTCCTCAGGGCTCTGTGTAAACAGCCTCTCCTGTCCTCTCCCCTGGGCTCTGTGTAAACAGCCTCTCCTGTCCGCTCCTCTGGGCTCTGTGTAAACAGATTTCCAGTGAATAAAAACAGCCCAAAATAGGCATTCAAAACAAGATGGCCGACTTCCTGTTGGTTTTCAGGTATGGGTCCAAGAGGCTTTTTGATGCGTCTCTGGATGTTGCATCTGTCCACCAAACGTTGTCTGTCTACTCAAGCGCCGACCATCGAGCTCCACTCTGTTTAAATGTTGGAGGGGGCGCAAAAAAATATTTACATTTTCACCAGATCTAACACAAAATGTAACAAAAGCCTCCAAAAAACTTCAGCACAATAACCATAATTCCTTCACTTCCATTAAGGTCCTTGTTGACCCTTGCAGTCGATATTTGGACTCAAATAATAAATCTAATAATAATAAAGAATCATCAATAACGGGACGGAGAAATGCCTCCAGGATTCCCACCAGTGAGCCTGAAACTACACAAGAGAGGCTGATGTTCCTCCAGTGGAAGTTACGGCCTCGTATATTTAATATGTTGCAGCAGAAGTCGCCGTAAACAGAAGTGAAACAAAGGTCAGAGAGGACAGTGACTCCAGCTGTGAGGGAAACTGTCAGGACAGTTTGTGGTTGCAGAGATTCCCGGACAAATCTGAACACAACCGTACATACAAAAACCTACAGAGAGCCTTTAACATGAACTCTTTTCTCTAACTCTCTTCAGGGAACAGATAAGAAACCACAAAGAATCCAGTAAATGTGAACTGGACGTAGAATAGTGAGGATACAAAAGAGAAAGTGAAATAACAGACAAAAGAAAGTGTAAAAATATCCCTCTGCAGGCGTAAATGAAATGAAAAAACCCAAAGAAACGCTTCACTCTCTCCCATTTCCAGACAACAAGATATTTTGGGATGAAACTATTAAACCTTAATATGATCCGCACACAACAGAAACTGCAGGCAGGCCATTACACGGCCGATCTCCCCACAGATCTCACTCAAACAGAAACATTTCAACATGCGATGAAAAGAATATCAATCTTTCATTAGCCTCAGAATCAGAGCAGCATGTGGCTTCTGGACTTTAATTACCTCTGTTTGACTTTATCTCGGCCCCCAATTGAACGTTAATGAAAATTTATGAAAAACCAATTCAGTGTGAAACCAGTCAGGATGTCTGGAGCAGAAATTGCTTTTTTTTTTACCCTCCACTTGAGAAAATGATCTAAAATGCACCGTGTTGGTTATCAGCTGTTAGAAAGGAGCAGCAGAGCAAACATGTATGAAAGGAGAGAAATCAATAGATGAATCTGAGTGTTTGGATCAGACGTCTGCAGCCTGATGCAGGATTCATCACCTCACATTCATCCTCGCTGCTTTTTATTCATTTGCATGATTGGGAGAAAAGTCGTCTTTTTCACCCGGCTGCAGGAGGACAGACGCCAAGGCAGGAGGAAGCACAAACACTGACGGCGCCACGACACAGAAACTGATCATTTTATTCGTGCAGAATCGAATGAAATCAGTCTGGATAAAAAATATCTTTGTTTGTCTTGAACTGCACAACAATTTACTGTTTAATTAATAATCTGAAGATGTCAGCGTAAGATTAGGGCATGAAATGATCATAACAGAGTTTGAGTGTTTGTTGATTTGTTGCAGCTAAAGTCTAATTTCTCCTTCTTTTCCTCGAATGCTGCTCAGCCAATTAAAACATTGTACATTTTATATTGAGCAGAAACATACGTTTAATCTTCTTGGCCTGTTTTCAGCACACGCTGCATGTTTGCCCGTCCCACTGGGGCAAATCTTTTTTGTTTCTAATGAGAGATTTTCTCGTCCTTAATGGAAGGTTTGAGGTTTATTTCCATACTGTGGGAGCAGCGAAGCCCTCCGAGACAGGAACGCTTATTAAAGGTTACACAAATAAACCAGTCTGACCCGACCCCTGCTGAGAATACCTCCAACTATAACTCAGAGTAGCCTGAAGGTTTTCCACTTTAATTGACCAAACCAGCAGCTCCCTTTCCTGAACTCTCATCTGCCGTTTCATTTTCCATGGATACAGTTAATCTGGATCCCATCACGGATCAGCAGCGCTCGTTGTTTCCTCTGCCAGCACCAGTAATCTTGTTTATTTCTCCGTCAGTCTGTCACACAGTCTGCTCCGAGCAGGATCTGTTAAATGCTTTTATTTTGCTTTTCTTACTTGATAAATCAGGTTATCTATGATTGCGAGAGAATTATATCTTTGCAGCCGCGTCGCAAATCTCTCAGCGACCACAGCAGCAATAAATCATGAAGATCTGCTGGATAACAGCAGCGCACAGACAATATCTTTACATATTTTGGCTTGTATATCTAAAATATTCATGTAAGAGAGACATGGGATGACCTACAAAGAATATGAGGAAAGTGTACTCCTCATCAGAGGGAAGATGGGAAAGCCACACGCTTGGAGGAAATCTTTTTATTTAAAATTTGATGAATCGGTGTTTCAGCTCGTAGAGCCTGGACTCATCTGAACTGAGACTCAAAAATAAAGCAAGTTTAATGCTCTGAGTTAACAGAGATCCATATTAAGATCCATATTCATATCTATTGTTAGGTGGCGCCACCTAGTGGCTGTAGTTATTAAGACAGGAGGAAAGGAGGAAGTGAAAAGACATAAATGTGTATAAAGAGCAACAATGACCGTCAACGCCGACTTATTTTAATTTCACTGTGTAACAAACTTAATTTAACCCAAAGTACAAACTTTTCCTAACTAACCAAGTTGTTTTGTTTCCTAAAACTAACCAAGTCTTTCAGCTTCACAACGTTTAAATCTGGGACAGCGAACAGGCATCCGTCCAAGATATTTGTTTGTTTTTGTATAAAGATTTTTTGGAAAATGATACCGGAGAAATCATGTCCTTGGGTGTTCAGAAAGGCGCTTATAAATGTTATGTATTATCATTATTACTGTTATTATTACTATCATTATAATAATATAATAATAACTATTATTATTATTATTATTATCAGTTGGGTCTGATCCCACAAAGTAATAACACATCATAAAAAATTCTGCACTGTCAAAAAAATAAAATAATAATTTCCCAGATATTTAATGTATGTTATCTGCTTTTTTTTTTTAAAAGAAAGTTACAGTTGTTTACTGTTATTTGATGGCAAGTGTTTTCTTTTTAACGTCTTTATTATTCCTATTATAAATATTTAACATTATGAGTAAATAGTTTGATTCTCCTGCATGTTTTAAATGATTTTATTGCTGAAATTAGTTCTGACAGCACAATAGACACACATGAAGGACGTATTATAACCAAAACCATCATGTGTGTGCTGGTTTCTTTTCTCTGCTGCTGCTTAAGAGACTTTTAACACTTTCCACTGTTTCCACACCAACAGACGGCTGCAGAGCATCTTTCATGATGATTTACAGACCTCAGGAGAGGATATCAGAGCACAGATGCTGGAGCCGTTTCCTTTCAGAGATTTCATTTTTTTAAACTGCCATGAGTGTTTTTAAAGTGATAGTCTTTGTCATCAGCTCGCTCCGCGGCGCCGCACTGAAACCACACAAAGGAACCTGATGAGCTTTTAACATCTCTGAATGTCTGCAACAAAAAGACGAAGCAGCGCTCCACATAATGCTCGGCTGCACACGCCGGGTCACATTAATTAACAGTAATCTCTCGCTGCTCTGTGTCTGAGGCCGTTTCATGTGACCATCACCACTTTTCATTTAACAAGATGGATAAAAAGCTGTTTTATGCAGATTTTATATTTCCAATCTGATGTTAAAGTACTGACATGTGACTGACTGTCCTTTAACCACATATCTTACTTCCCTCTGGACCCCTGACATGTAAAGATCACCCAAAAATAAACAGTTTATCAAAGAAAGAAACTGTAAAAACAGCCATTATCGTCATGTTTCTGTTATAAAATGTGACCAAAACAAAGCTTGAAATTTGTGTCGAAATCACTGTATTCTACATGTCTTCTTTGTTGAATCTGAATCTTAAAACGTGTCCAAAAAATAAAGCATTTGCACTAACAAGATGCTGCAGAGCTTAAAATGCAAAAACTGCAGTTCCTCACCTGGCCACTTGAGGCTGGCTCCAAATGAGAGTTAATAGATAGATATTAACATGTTTACAGCCTGCTACTAAAAAATAGCTACGATCAACAACAGCTAACAACTGTGAGCGAGTGAATTTTTATATAACACATTTTTCATTTAAAATAGGATATAAATAGGATACTAAATAAGTCACAAAGAACACTCAGAATCCCTAAAATATGTTTTCTTTAAAAGATCGCCAAAAAAACAGTTTAAAGAAACTATAAAAACAGAAACTATCGACGAAATCTGAATTTTCCGACAGTCCTTGAATGGATCATAGGTCACAAAGGTTTCTGTTATAAAAAGTAACAAATCGAGTCTTAAAATGAGGACAGGAGAGGCTGTTTACACAGAGCCCAGAGGAGAGGACAGCAGAGGCTGCAAATAGACGTTATAAAAATGCAAATAATTCTAAATATATCGGATTTTTCTCCACATAATTCGACACTGTGGACACAAACGTTTTGTATTTATAAATTCCATAAAAATAATTTGTCAGATAAATTCAGCTTGTGTTTCTTCTTTTTTATGAAGGATTCAGAGATTTATGCAGATTTGATATATTAAAGTGAAACACAAAGACACAGAGAGGAAAATGTAAAAGGAAGAAAAACCCTGAATCGTCTTCGTTTGTTTTAACGTCATTTCTTGCTGCATCTTAAAATCATTTCATATTCATAAAGAAACCCAGATAAAAACTCTGTAACCTAAATGTGAGCGCTGGGGTTTGCTGATTCTGGGGCATGAACACAGAGGATTCCTGCTGTTCTTTCGGCTTAAATTGGACATATTTCTGCATGACATTTTAAAAGGAAGGAGGCTCAGAGACAGAAGTGTGAAATAACACACAAATGTCAGGGATATTAGAGACTTAGTGGAATAATAAACGTCTGTAATCAGTCCGGCCCAAAGGAGACCTTAAAATAAGAAATGCAAAACGATTTTTAGGGAAAAGTCTCAAGAAATATCACAGCAGAAAGAAGTGCAGAACATTTCCTCACACCTGAAGAACAAATCTGCACTTACTGCATTAAACTCACTGCAGGCTTCTTTAAAAGGTCTGCTGAGACGGGATTTACAGACTCTTTGTGTGCATTTCATAATAATAATAATAATAATAATAAAAATGCTATGATAATAATAATAATAATAATAATGCTATTATAATAATAATAATA
>CAFUXE010000483.1:241333-251596 GCA_903364295.1 Serranus cabrilla
CCACCGCTGCCTGACAGATCCCCTGTTTGATCAGCTGAACGGTGGAGATCAAGCAGCATATTTCAGCATCACCACAATTACTCGGCCAAAGTTTCTGACACCAATGTTCCTCGGAATACCAATGAAAAAGGAGGAAAAACACGTTCCAGTGGTGCATTCCACTAAAAAACAAGCTGCAGAGATTATCACAGGTGACGTGTGATATCACGGATATTCAGGCTCCATGTATGGCCTCTAGAATAATTTATAATTTCCCATCTAGAGGCAGTTGCTGTCTGGAAACAGTGATTCACAACGCCGGCGTCCCCCTCACCTCTCAGCGCGGCGGTGGGCTGGATGGAGGTTTGTGAGATTAAAGTCCGAAGAGGGAGAAGGAAGCAATTGTTGATGCCGTTCACATTAGGTCATTAGGATGAGGAATGGTCTTGATATTTAACAACGCGGCAACGTGTCACGCATACGAGAGAGAGGGGGAGGGTTATCTGCCCGACGCTGAGAGTGAGGGCCACAGAAGAAGAAATGCATATTTTCACACTGCAGCTGTGGCAGGGTGGGTCTGCAGCAGCAGGAGAAGAAACGTGCACCAAGAGGCGCAATTTCACACCTGGGGATAAGCAAATTAAAGTGTATTATTTGGGAAGGTGGAGTGCAACAAGACAAGAAATAGGATCATTTTCGCTGCACGACAGAGTGATTTCAGCGAGATTGCAGTGGTGAGTGGATGTAATGAATGTCTGCGGTCCAGGAGGGGGTAAGGGTGAGGAACGAAGGGCTCCAGTCGGATGGATAATCTGGCTTTGTGCCGCTGTAAACGTTCAGGGCAGCAGGCAGATCATAGCTTATTACACAGGGTTGGCAAAAGTCTACGTGGGTTCAGATGGGATTACACCCTGATCCTCCTGATCTTCATACGCCGATAAGCATCCCTCACCTCTCCAGGATTAAAAAGTGCTCCGGCTGATTCAGAAAAAGGGCAGCAGAGTACTGAGCTGCTGTTTGTGTCGGAGCAGGTCGCTACAGGCAACCTGTGCTAAGCTCTTTGAAGCTTTGTTGAAATGAGCACAAAGCAAGTAAATAGGGCAAAAAAATGTGGTGCAGAAAATGTCACATGGAGATACAAAAACAACCAGGAGCAAAGAATGTGTCCCAGTGGAAGAGAGGCGCAGGGCGTCCTGTGTCACCTGCCGGGCGCCGCGTCATAATGACCATTATCACGACCTCAACGCATGAAAATAATCCTATTTATGGGACTTCTGTTCGCTCTCGTGTGTAATTATGAACACTAAATACGATTAAATTCCAAACGCACTGCAGTATGGATGTAATGAGACCGTTTGATTATATAAATTATGTTCGCAGGCTTTAATCACTGTGACAATGTTTGATTTATTCTAAATAAATGAGGCATTCATCAACCACCTGCAAGCTCAGCGCGGCCTGTTGTGACAGAGGAGGAGGCGATTAGGAGGCGAGCAGAAAGAAACTTTCTCTACCGCTCTGAGAGGAAAAACGGCTCAGGTTCACTTCCTGTTATATGAAGAAAAACGAGAACAAGAACAGAACATCTTCCTCTACAATTATCTAAAAAATAAATAAAACAGCGTTATATATAATGTAGATGTTTGGCAACTTTTGTTGCTGTACTTTTTTTTACAATTTCATTTTTACTTTACGTTAAAGTTTTTGCGTTAAAAGTTTTTTTTTTTTAAGTTTTACTGTAAGAAAACAAAAAGTTAAATTCAGCAATATGATGTTTACTTATTTATTCTTTTATCATATTTCATCATAATTAAACACTTTAGACCATTAAGGAATTGATTAACACTGTAGAAACAAGTTATTTATATTTTTTTTATCTTAGTTTAAGTTATATATAATGTAGATGTTTGGCAACTTTTGCTGCTTAACTTTTTTTTTTTTACAGTTTCATTTTTATTTTACGCAACATTTAAAGTTATACTGTAAAAAAACAAACTCAGCAATATTCTGTTTTTTTATATACATGTAATGCATTGTAATTAAACATTTTAGAGTATTATAATAAAAATAAAGTTATGTTCCCATAAATTAATTTACATAATTCATCTTCCATGTTAGTATTTGCACAAAAGAATAAAATCCCTGTAAAATAATAACTTTCTTTGTTACCGTGCCTATGATACCAGTCTCCCCTCCCTCTCTTGGCGTGTGATTCCCGCCTCCCGCCCGCCTCACCTGCTGCTGCAGGCGCCTGTGCTGCATTCATCCCGTGTAGCGGCGGGTCGCCCTGACCTCCTCTGTGGCGCTTACTGCTGACTATAGATTGCATTGTGTGTGCAGACGGATCGTTTCGGCTGCTGAATAGATTAACAACATGGGAGAGTTAAAGTGGGGCAGCGCCGCGCCTCTCCATCAGAGGACACAAATTAACACAGTCTGCAGAACAAACGGGCCGAGTGAAAGCCTCCGCTGCCCTTTGCTGCTCTGTTATTAGAGAGAAAACAAAAATCCATATTATCCACACAGCTTGAACCCTGTGACCCCACCGATCACAGGGCAGGGTTTATGTTAATGGAGGAGAGGAACTGTAAAAACAGGTTGCATCATCTCTAAAAGTGACCAAAACAAATCTTAAAACATTGGTTTTAGTGTCAGAATCTCTTTCTTCGACATTTTCTTCTGCACAGTATTCTTCACGCATCGCTCTTTTCATTTGTCTGTTTGTCTGTCTCTCTGAGCCTCAGGGCAGCTTTACATATTCACAGAAAAGAAAGAGGAGTGAAGAGCTGAAGGAAAGACGTCATACTATCCAACACACCAACAGATAGTTTGGCTAACTGAAGCTGCAGGACGTATAATATCCATATTGCAGTATAATCCAAGGCCACAGAGAGTAAAATGTAAAAAGAGCAAAAACAGCTCGTTGAGGTTCACAGAGATAAAAACAAATATCTTTAACAGCATTAAATGAAAGTGAGACATTCACCTGAATGTCAGAGCGAGAAGCCAGGTGAGAAAACTGTTTCCTGCTCATGGAGCCAGCAGAGAAACTAACAAATCCCTCTTTCATCGGGCCAAAAAAAGTTCCTGTAGCATCAGCACAGTTGGGGTTTTCCTCGCCCGAGCAGGAACTCACGTTATTAGAGAGGGACCCTTGTTAGTGCTCAGCCTCGGAGCCCAAATTGGCATTTAGCGAGGCAGCAGAACGCTCTAATTGTGTGTGATGTCCCGAGGCAGAGGATGCTGATTACTGTAAGCCGTCCAAAACACTTCACCTCCCCGTTAAGTAACACAGCACAACACGGGCAGAGAAAACTCCACATACAGCATCACTGAAAGTACTGAGAGTTGGAGTTTCACCCAGAGATGAACCTCTCTCCCTCCCACTCTTACTTAAATCTGCAGTTTTATTCCCGCGGCTGCGTAGCCTCGAGTCAGACAGCGTCCACTTTAAACTCACCAGCCTCTGAAGCTGATGAGACGAGTGACGCCTCTGAGTCACAAAGCTCTGCTACACACAGAGCCGCCTGACTGACTGTCTGTAAAGACCTTTTTATTTACAGTTTTGTCATTTATTCTCTATAAATTCACTGTGAGAAGAATTTTCTGAGAGTCAGAGATGAATATAGGCTGTTTGTCAATTACATTTTTCCGTAACTTACGTTGTTTACATAACTTCTATATCTTCTGTTGCTCTTGATAGGATCAGGAGGTCAGTTTATTAGCAGAAAGGGTTAATGAGTGAAGCTGTGACTATATAATCATTAACTGAAGGGAGAGGAGCATTTTAAGGCAACATTCATTTAAGTTTCAGGTCATAAAGTTTATGTTTTACACTGTAAATCTTCTGTGAGCTGGTTAGATCTTAGTAAAGTATCTATCTAACAAATGGCATTAATCCGATTTTTGGGACAGTTGAGCTGGAAATTGACTCAAAAATTAATGTTTTGAACACTTAAACACATTAATAGGTTTTATTAATTAAGTAATTTCTATTAGAGATTTATGAGCAGAACATGTTGACTCTCAGATTAATCTCCAGCTTTCAGATGATGTTCGTCTCTTCTATGTGACATTTAATGTTGACCTGCTATCTCCCCCTAAACATCCCAAAAATTCTCTGTAAAAGTGCAGAAATAAAACATAAGTGGTTTAAAGATTTGTTATATTTTGACTTGTTTTGGTAGAAAGATGAATCAGTCAATTACAGCAGATGAAAGCAGCATCATCCGTCACTCTGCTGACTGTTTATCGTTCATCATCGCTGGTGTGAGCGCTTATCAATGTGTCAATCAAAAACTAATCTGTGCTGATCAGAGCGCTGATTGCTGTGACTCCCCGAGGCCTCGTCACGCGGCTCGGCCCGCTGTGGTCCCAGCAGTGTGAACTGGACCCACTGGGAGCAAACAGGTGCAGCTATTATGATCAGAAAGCACAATTTATATTAAGCCATAAATCCAAACGCCAGAGAAAAAAAAGATGTTTATCAAATCAGGCTTCTTGAGATTTTAATCAAATATTGGCTCTGCTTTTATCATGTGGCATGTTTTAATCAAATTATGTCTCCATCAAAACAAGTCAGAATCCAAGAGCTTATTTATCACTTTAACTGCACTTTGATCTCGTCTGTTTTCATCGCTCCGTTCCACCCCTGGGCTCGTTTAAATCTAATTTCTGCTCGGCCTTTGACTTTGAAGCTCTGCAGTTAAAGTCCCACTGTGGTGCAGCTCTGTGGAGCCTTAAACACGTTTATTAAAGGAAATACAGTAACAGAGTCACACACGGCATCAGATCAATGTTACATTAACCCTCTGAACCCCAACAGGCGGTCTCAGGGTGTCAGGTCACTCTATTCACATCTTACTCTCCGTGTCCTTGTGTTTCACTGCAATATATAAAATATATATATATATATAATTTATAGGTTCTACAGCTCTGTGGAATCAGCACAATCATGGCTAGAAGTGGGAACAACTCAAACATGTTTTTGTGCAGAATAACACAGTTAGAATGACAGAAATCAGAAAAAAATGGATCAGTGTTGTCCTGTCTGCAGCCTCTCCTGTCCTCTCCTCTGGGCTCTGTGTAAACAGCCTCTCCTGTCCTCTCCTCTGGGCTCTGTGTAAACAGAATCAATCCTGGCTTCACAGAGTCTCTGAGGAGCAGAATTTAATGTTTCTAACAGGATCTGGTTTGATTTTAAAGGACACATGAAGAAGAAAGAGACTCTGACACTAACAGACACATTTTAAGATGAAGATTTGGAAACTACAGAAACTTTAGTAACCTATTATCCGTCAAATGTAATCGATATTGCCTGTTTTTACGGTTCTTATTTACATTAAAATGTGTATTTTCAGCGCTTTGTTGAAGAAAACACGGTGGAGTTCAGAGGGTTGAATATAAAATATCTTTCTTCTGATTAGTTTTTATAATGATACAATCAGCTTCCTAATGCATAAATGCATGAATTTATAGATTACATACACAGAATATACAACTCAGGAGGTTCAGCACATGCTGTTTTTTGGAGAAAATGTTATTTTAAGTCTTATTTTTGTGTTAAAATAATACGAAACATGTATGCATTGTCTTTTACAGCATCACACCTACATTGAGATGAATTAACATTCATGGAAAATGTATAAAATTGTGTTTTTGATTAGAAAAAGACTTGAAAAAATGCATAGTAAAGTATTGTAATCAATTCTTTTTACTGCTAATGATTCATAGGTGCATTTAGAGCAGAAACATCATTTGGTGAAAGCTGCTCGGGGTCCCTGAGGTGCGACACGGTTCATTCCTCTGTCTCTTCAATTCAGCATACACGTTTCTTTATACATTATGTTCCATATTTTTAAATCCCTCTCCTCCCGCGGCTCCCAGGGGTGAAGCCTGCACACCCACGACAGTCAATACAGTTTTGCATAAGGTTGATTTCGTGCCTGCAGCGTGCAGCAGGAGGGCTAATGGGGTTAACATGCTAATGCTGTGCTGCGTTCATGTGCTCCACTGCGTGCTGTAATTTACCATACCATCAGAAAAGGTTGCTGCCATTTGTATAATGGACTCCATTATCATGTTACATATACAAACACGTGACTCTGCCCCACAGGCTGCGGACATGTTTTCCTGTAAAAGATGATTTCCACCTGCTTCAGTCCATCATCTCGCTTTGCATTTCCTCTATTCACGATAACTCTGATGCATGTTTTTTCATTAAAAGCGGATTATAAGCAGGAAGGATCTGAGCCGCGCTGTCGCAGCTTTCTGTCTTCATAAAGGGAGAAGCCGTTCATCTCATGTGACCTGTTATTTTCCCCAAGACGAATAAGTCTGAGGACATTTGCTCCGAGGAACATCTCGCCCGTCCCCGAGTGCAGAGCGGAAACAAATTCAGAAATGATTGAGGTGGAAATCTGAGCAGCAGGTTACATGAAAGGTTCTGTTTTTGGTTTGTTTGTTTTTTACTTGTTACTACAGTTTTTTTTAACAGTTTTTACAGGTTGTTTCTATTTACTGTTTTTTTTATAGGTTTTTACTTTTTTTTTAAGTTTTTTTTTTTACGGGTTTTACTGTTTGTTATTTTTGTTTTTAAAAAAAATTTTTTGTGGGTTTTTACTGTTTTGCATGAAACCATTTTTCTTTAAAGTTTTTTTCCATACATTTTTTTCGTACAGTTTTTACAGGTTTTTATATGTTTTTAGTTTTTTCTGCGGTCACGTGACAAATATTCACTGAAAATCTGTTTACACAGAGCCCAGAGGAGAGGACAGGAGAGGCTGCAGACAGGACAATAGTTCAATATGTAAAGCATTTGGAGACCTTTTCCTCCCAATTTTCCAACCCTTGGAAAATTGTTAATATATAAATTCCATTTTATTCCAACGTTTTTTTTAAATAGAGAAATTCAAGTTGCATTTTTACTTCTTTTTTTTTCCTGGTTTCTGTCGTTCTAACTGTGTTATTCTGTCTGAGTTGTTCCTGATTGTGCTGATTCCACAGAGCTGCAGGACTCGGAGATTTAAACAGATTTTATATGTTGCAGTGAAACACGAGGACACAGAGAGGAAAATGGAAAAAGAGCAAAAAACGCCTGAAACAGCTCGTTGCGGTTCAGATGTTTTGAATGTGATCATTTTGGAGTCAGTTAAATGTCCTCAAAAGTAGAGTAGCACACTTTCTTGTGTGTGTACTTGGAGCGAAATGCATGCAGATGAAGAGAGAGGGAGCCGTTTGGGAGAACAAAAAGAAATAAAAAAACACAACGAGGAGAAAGGGGGTCAGGCCGGAGAAGAAAGGGAAGTGTTGGATGGGAGGAGGGGGAATAAATGAGAGATGAAGTGTGGAAAATAGGGAAAGGCTGCTGATGTGCTTCTTAAGCAGGTCATTGGATGCAGCGCGCCTTGGGAGGGCTTGTTTAAGCATGGCTAACAGATTTCCTCAGTCCCGGCAGGAGCCATTCCTCAGAGCTCCGACCCGGAGAGGCTGTCACATCAGGACGCACGACAAGGAAATGGAGCACAGAGCCATTAAACAAGTCCTGAGCGCTCGTCTATCACAGGCGGCGAGGAAAACTGCATTACCGCCGGATGCTGTTTAGCTACTCAAACGGGGCTGAAGAAACCCACAGAAACCTCCAGTCAGCTCCTCCAGGACCTCAGTCAGGTTTATCATCATTTCACTGAGCAAGATAAACTCTTTTCAACTGTTGGGTCTGTCTATATAACGAACATCGTATCTTATATTGTCCCTGTTAGGATTCCGTCAGTGTTCATCGTTCAGGTTTTAACTCGGAGCTGAATTATCCGAGGAGCTCTCCTTCTCTCCAAAACAAACACACCAGGTGATTAAAACCAGTACAAATACTGAATAAAGAAGATTCATATTAAAATTCTGTGTTTTTCCAATGCAGTTCTGCAGACACATGACATCTGTGATCAGAGCTGCTGCTCAGCTTGTTCCTCTGATAACTTAAGATCCAGACTTCCACGATAGTTTTACTCAAAGCCATATTATCTTTTCCTCTCAAAAACAAACTGACCAGGTGATTAAAACTGACAGAAATACTGAATGAAGCTGTTTTAGTCAGCTAGTTACTCTGATAACTTAAGATCCAAACATCCAGGACGTCTTTAATAGGACCCGAATTATCCAAAGAGCTCTCCTCCTCTCTAAAACACACTGACCAGGTGATTAAAACCAGTACAAACACTGAAAAAAGCAGTTTCATGTTCAAATTCGACGTTTTTCCAATGCAGTTCTGCAGACACATGACGTCTTGGAGGGTCTGTGATCAGAGCTGCTGCTCAGCTTGTTCCTCCGATAACTAAAGCTCCAGGCCTCCACAATGGTTTTACTCAAAGCCGTATTATCTTCTCCTCTCCAAAACACACTGACCAGGTGATTAAAACCAGTGCAAACACTGAAAAAAGCAGTTTCATGTTAAAATTCTGTGTTTTTCTGATGCAGTTCTGCCGACAGATGACGTCTGTGATCAGAGCTGCTCGGCTTGTTGACAGGCGACCAAATGAAAAGCATCATTACCATGAATAAGATGACAGAATACTTCCATGTTATAATCTGAACTGAATTTCATCAGAAAAAGAAATCTAGAAGAAGCTGACAGTGTTTTTGTGTTTCTCCCCGACAGAAAGCTGTTGGAACAGATAATAACAGCCGCAGTGAGTGTTTTCCTGAGGACTCATTTCTCCAGTTTGTAAACTGACTCTGCAACAGCAACCATATCATCACCATCACCATCATCGCTCTGTGCTGCAGCTAAATTGGGTGTTGCATCAGTGCAGAGTCTCGGCGGTGATCAAGGTGCCCCGCTGAAGCTGCACAATCAATACTTTGTCCGCCCCGGCCGCCCGGGGCAGCGAGCGCTGCCCGTCTGATGTGGGCTGTGAAGCTGGTTTACAGCGCGCTGCTGAACAGGCTCTTGATCCTGCTCATCCTCTTATTCAGCACTGAAGGGCACAGAGCTCTGTAATCCACTGCCACCAGCGCCTGGCAGGGTTCAGCCCTGTTATTCACACAAACCCCCCGCTGCCAGGACCAGCGCCGCCTCACACTTCACACACTGGCTGCACTTCACAGTCTCGCACACAAACAGGAGCCGCGGCGCTCGTCAGACCCTCCCTCTCACTTACAAACACACACTCGCAGGTGCGTGGGAGCTGATGGCTGCAGGGCTTCATATTTCCCAATTTACGCCGAAGCTGAAGCGGAGTTGATCGGGCCGTGTGTCTCACGCTGACTTCAATCCACTCTTCCTGCTAGATCGCCTCTCTAATGACAGTAATTGCATTGAGGAAGCCCCCGGTCGTGTTCAATTACCCATTCCCATCCAAGCACACGGGTCTAATCTCGCAGTGTAATGTGGGAAACAGATGGCTCTGGGAGGCAGACGGATCCATCACCGCCTCATCTCTGCTGCAGCGTGTGAACTCCAGCAGGAGCGCCGCGCCACACCTGAGCGGGCGCCCAGGCTTTATTATCTGGTCGAGGAAAACGTGTGTGTGCACACAGTAAATTGTCCTATTTGTCTCCTTGAGGGGATAATTATAGGGAAAACCTTTTCCCGGCTCTAAGTCGTCGTTTTTCTCGCCCAGCTCGTTAAACACAGATGCTGGGTCAGTGGGAGCACGTTAGCATCTGTATGAGACGCACCCGGCTTCCAAATAACTGCAGTGTGTCATTACTAAACACTCAGCAACTAATGGAGTATAAGGAGCGCTAAGGTGCGTTCAGGGCAGCTGGGATCCAATAGTTACATTACAAACAGTTACTTTAACCTAAACCCTGCACTTTCTTTCCCTCTTACCATAACCATGTACACTGTAAAAAAAAAAAAAAGGAAAAAAGAAAAAGGGAAAAACACATAATTTAAATATTTAAAAAATATTGTAAATATATAAATATATCAGTAGAATAATTACATTTTTATATCACCTGCGTAACTGCATCACTAGTTACATCCAGAAGTAATTATATCAACCTGATACCTGTTTTTTCCCTCTTGATAACCATGAACACTGTAAAAAAGTTGCCAAACACAGTCAACAAATGTAAGTTATTTAACAGATATTCTATTAAAAAAAAGATAGATATCTGGATTTAAAAAATGATATATCTGTGGGGAAAAGTAGGTTTTTCTTTTACTTTAATATCTATATTTCTTTATATTTAAATTTTTTGGCATTACATTTAAAATTTTACTTAAAAGAAGACAGAAATTTGCCTTTATTTTTCATCCACCAATATGATGTGTACTTTTTT
>CAFUXE010000483.1:251637-262599 GCA_903364295.1 Serranus cabrilla
AAAAAAAAAAAAAAAAAATGTTTACAAAGATTTTATCCAATTTAAAAATTGTATTTATAGACTTCATTGTCCATTTTAGGGTTAATATTTGAATTACAAATAATGCACCATTTTATGGCATTGGCACTTCAGTGATACAGTAAATTTCTGGATTTTTAAAAAGAATTTTTTAACTTGCTGTGAAGACGGAAGTTTATTTTGAAAAGCCACTCTGCATGTGACAGAAACTGTCTCGTGGAGCACCTCGAGCGTCATTTTCTGAAGCTCAGCGAGCGTCTGCACTTGACGAGTCAGGAGCGAGAACGTGTTGAGTGAAAGGATCACTCACCCGAGAGGTTTCTCCAGCCGACTGGCGGGCGAGCCCACGATCTCTCCCAGCGTGCAGTGCACCTGTCCCAGGAAGTCCTGCCAGGGGGGGCAGAGAGAGGGATGGAGAGAGACGTAGGAAGGGGGCGTTCAGGTGGATCACGGGGGGTAACAAGGAGAGTCGGTGAGGAGTTAAGCATCGTTATAAGCATTGTACGGTTATGAATTAAGACATCTGAGGCAGACACGTACGTTAAAGTCGGTTGGCTTCCAGGGTGGAGAAGGAGGAGGAGGAGGAGGAGGAGAGAGAGAGAGCAGCAGTGACACAACAGAGCATATCATGGAACAGAAGGCACACAACTCAAATACCAGACTGTCATCAAACCACGTGCAAGAAAGAAGAGCAAAAGGTGGATCTGTGCGAGAGCAGACAGGCAGAATGGGAACAGCAGAGGGTGAAGAGTCACAGACTCTCAGAGGGAGAGAAAAGGAAAGTGAGAGAGCCGAGAAGAGACAGAAGGCAGCAAGCTCCATGCAAGCAGCTGCTTGTTTTACACAATAAAAGCATCACAAAGCCACAAGTGTGATTCATGAAGGAACATTTTAGTTGTATGCAAACCAAGAGCTGCAAATATATCCTTAATGTGTGTGTGTAAAATGAGCATCAAAGCTTCCAGCAGGAATAACGACACTGACATACATCCATAATGAGTTTCTCCCACTGAATGTATGTTCTACAGGAAAAGTGTCGTCCTTTTCAGACAAAACTGCAATTTAAATGAGCGCACATTGTTTCCAAAAACTGTCTTTGAAATAAGAAATCTAAATTGCAAACAACACTACAGCGCGCACAGGGAAATGTGCTGAGAAGCTTTGATAATGATGTGCAATGCTTCATTTCTCATTTTAAAAAAAAAAGTAATAAGTGTATGCCAGATGCAAATGAAACTGATTATTATTATTATTATAGCTCTGGAGGAATAATACTCCTCATTTGCAAACTTAAGCAAATGGAAGGTAAGAAAAAGATTTTTGGCAGATGAAGCATAATTCGCTCATTATTCTGAAATATATTTGAGCACTGAGATGCCACAAACTGGTTTGCATAAAACCAAAATATCAGAGACATGCATTTATAACAAACTGATTTCAGGATTAAAAATAACAGCCTGATCTCACAGAATCATGTGAAATGACAACAACTTCTTAACACCGAATTCTGATGGAACGTACTGTGTGAAAATGATGTAGTCCGGAGAACAGGGTTCATGTCCCATGTGAAAACATAAGTAAATTGACTTTTTATAAAACTTACATTGTTCACGTAACTTACGTTGCTTACATAACTTTCATAACTTTCATGGCTCACATCGCCCTCGTTACTACTTCAGTTCCAGCATTTCCGGTGTATTCATTTACTGCTTAAACCATCTTTTATTTTTAGGCACTGTTATCTTGTGAAAACGACTTATTATTATGTTAACTCGACATAACAAAGATCGTTTTCTCATGATAACAAATTAATTTATAATGTGTTTGTCTTGATTTAACCTGAGAGTCTGACAAACTCCTGTCTGTATGTCTGCTTCAGCTAAGGTAACGCAGATGTAGGCTAACGTTAATTTAGCAATGTAATGTTCACATGCTAATGTTAATTAAGCTATGTAATGTTTACATGCTAACGTTAATTTAGCTATGTAATATTTACATGCTAATGCTAATTTAGCAATGTAATGTTTACATACTTACATTAGTTTAGCTATGTCACGTTTACATGCTAATGCTAATTTAGCTATGTAATGTTTACATGCTAACATTAGTTTAGTTATGTAATGTGTACATGCTAACGTTAATTTAGCAATGTAATGTTTACATCGTTAGCCTACATCTACGCTACCTTAGCTGAATCAGACGGATAGATTGGAGTTTGTCAGCCTCTAATCTGCTAACAATCATCTCCTAAACAAACCCAGTCAAGTAAACAAACTAGCATAAAGTGTAACTTTTAACAAAAAAAATGCATGGCCGTTCTTGGCTTCCGTACATATGTATAGTGACGTGTTTGCTATTTTTTAACGCTCCGCTGTTTCACAAAATGACATGAAATGACCATGATCTGTGCTGGCGTTACGTAGTGTGTGATGTGCCAACAACCGGCGGACTTTCACCCAGAACAACAGGGTTCATGTCTCATGTGAAAACGAAAGTAAACTCACGTTACGTCCGCGGCTCACGTCACCTTCCAGCTATGTCACTCCCGGCATTTCCCGCATATTAATTTACTCTTTAAACCTTACCTGGAAGGTTTTTGTCAGTTGTTTTTCAGCCTGAATTCACAGAAACTGCAGCCTTTTTTTTACCGCGAAGAACCCGCGAAACATACGTCTCTGTATAATGACGTGTGCGCTATTTTTAGAACGCTCCGCTGTTTCACAAAATCACGTGACATGACCACGACTTCCTAACACAGAATTCGGTGTTCGGTGAGATCAGGTTGCATATAAAGTTGAACTCCTGAAAGTCAATAATAAAAGAAAGTTCTCCACTTACATGCTTTGCCAGATCTGGACTTTTAGAATCAATATCATACCTGAAATCACAAAGAGAGCACAAATCACAGGGGCAGAGAGCGAGCAGACTACCAGCAGCAGTAATAAGAGGATACTGGCTGCAGCGTGGACACTTTCTGCCTGTCAATCACACACCTGGGTCAGTGTGGGAGCAGCAGGGAAAAAATAAAAGCGTAAGCAATAATGTGACAGTTAATTGCGGAAGTCATTCTATAGTTTATGAATGTAATTTCGATGCTACGCCGGAGGGATCATATTAAAACAATGCAGGGAAAGTTTCCAGCATTTGCCAGTCAAACTTAATGTAAAAGTAATTAAACCGCAGTATGCCCCGGCTCCCACCTCTGTGATAAAGGAAAGATGTAAATGAGTAACACTAATTGTGAGGGGATGCCTTTCCTGTTCCAGTGTCGGATCCTGATAGCACGGCAAATTAATTCAGGAAACCCTGAGAGACCTGCAGCTCGGTCCTGGATACATCACTGCAGCCCACTGGGGGAGGGGAAACACATTTTAGGAAGCGTATCTGTCCTCCTTGCAGAGAGGAGGGGGAGGATGATGCTGTCTCTGATCTGGGAGATCTGGAAATGAAAGCGCACCTTCCTGACCTGCTCACTCCTCAGGAGGAGGCTGTGAGAGAGAGAGGGGAGGACAGGGGTCTTTGTGAGCTCCATGGGACCTGGTTCCCGACATTTGCTTTGCTAAGCAGCGGGGAGATTAAGGATAAAACTTTATATGAAATATTTATCACCCTTATACCAATCTCCCTTCAGCGAATGACTACTGAGACGCCGCAGCGATGAATAATTCCTCAGGAGAGCGCCGAGCTGGTGACAGGAGAGAAAATGAGAGACGGGGAAGATGGAGAAGGGATGAAGAGAGTGATGGGCGATGATGATGACGAGGAGCTGGTGGTGGAAACAAAAGGAGGAATTGGGTGAAACACTCACTCCTCAGAGGACCGGATCAAACAGAATAACTCACACGTCAAAGCGCAGGTTCTGCTTCTCCTCAAAGAAGTAGTCCAGGATGTACTTCCTGACAAAGTCTGGGTTCAGGGTGTTGTCTATCACCTCTGTTCTCCCAAACTGCATCAGCACCAGGAGAGAAGGAGAGAAAAGAGAGAGAGCTTTGAGTCGAGCACATCATGCAGAAAGCACATCACCTCCCCCTCCCTCCCCCGCCTCTCCCCCCCGGCAGCCGTGTGAACTCACAGCTTCGGATAAGCTCAGATTTGATTAACAGAAGTCAGTGATCGCACAGTGTCAGCTCTTCTTCTCCGCCTTCCTCATTGTGCCGAGGATGAGCCGGCCTGAGGAAAACACTTTGTGGAGTCCAATTACACTCATTTAATTAATGCCACATTCACGCCAGTGTCGCTCGCACAGACACTTCAGAACCAGGGGTGAGGACAGGACGAGCGGGGGGGCGACACAAAGGCTGAAATATGTCGGATTTCCACTGAAAGGTTCATGTGTGTCCCGTTTCTTTCACTTATTGGAGCGTCTGTCTTTGTGTTTTAGTTCCCCCTCAGTGTGGGCGGGTTTCTCAGCTTTTACTGCTTGGCATCACTTCATCACTGTTGGCTGACAGACTTTTTTTTGTAAAGATCTCTTTATTGATTTTTCAACAGTAAAAAGGTAAGAATACAGTTAATGCAATGAACAAGCAATATGGTTCCCACGAGCCCCTAAAAAGTTGCTTTCTTTAGAAGATCGCCAAAAATACTACGCAAATGGTAGAAAGAAGCTGTAAAAACATGCATTATTTGTTGAATTTTGAATTTTCTGACAGACCTTGAACAGATCATAGGTTACAAAAGTTTCCATTGTAAAAAGTAACCGATCGAAGCTTAAAATGTGTCTGTTAGTGTCAGAGTCTCTTTCTTCTTCATGTGTCCTTTAAAATCAAACCAGATCCTGTGATCCCCTGAAACATTAAATTCTGCTCCTCAGAGACTCTGTGAAGCCAGGATTGATTCTGTTTACACAGAGCCCAGAGGAGAGGACAGGAGAGGCTGTTTACACAGAGCCCAGAGGAGCGGACAGGAGAGGCTGCAGACAGGACAACACTGAACATATGGACAATATGTGGAGACCCAATTTTTCCCCAATAATTATAACACTTATGGGGACTTGGGAAAGAACCTCAACCGCCCAAAGAGAGAACTCGGTAACAGGTATTATCCCCAACTTTCTTAATGGAAAACCAAAAAAAAGAGCAGGAGGAGTTGAGCTCAGCTGCACCGTTTACAGGAAATGAAATCTTTGTCTCCACACAGAGGAGCTGTCACAAATGATGGTAAGATGCCAAACGACGTCTTATTCGCTGGCGTTGAGCAGAAAATGGGAACCTGCCAGCACAGACTCTGAGAAAAGATTTGTCAGTGTTGCAGAGCAAGACCCTCTGATGAGGTGATAAACAAATCAACAGACACAGGCAGCGCGGCACCCCCCGCACCAGAACAGGCACATTAATTGTATCCGAAATGAATAATTCAGAGTCAGAGAACTGATGTTGAGCTGCATAAATAAAAGATCCCCAGTAGAAAGTGCAACCCTAAACTGACACAGTGAATTAATAACAGCAGTGTTAGGGCTGATGAGGAGATGAAACAGCAGGATTACAGGCTCACACCTTTCTGATTACATCCAGTGGGACTCAACAGGAGCCTTACAGCTGCACGGCGCTGTAAGCGGACTGGGCTGATGCAGAGACAGCCGAGCCGGATTGTGTGCAACATATGACAGTTTTAGAGAGTGGGTTTGCCAAAGCGTAACCTGCCATCAAACATAAAAGTGTGTCTAAGCCTATAAAAGTTTAACGACTGTGAGGCAGCAGCTCTCATCTTGCTCAGCCCCTTCATCCCCGTCGGTGTGAGAGCGCGAGCTTCCAGCAGATGCAAAGAAGGTGAAATCTCCACCAGCAGCCTCTTTCAACGAGAGAGGCTGAATGTGGCAGCAGGGGGCCAATAGCATATTCAATTTGGTCTCAGGCCAAACTTAACAGAAGAATAAGAAGAATCAGCGCCAGAGAAAAGAACAGCCACCCGAGGAAATAACCCGTCTCCCAGCCCACGTATTATTCCTGGTTTGGCAAGTGAAGCCGGAGCAGCAAAGCACTACAATTAACAGTCAACCTCTCCAAAAAAACAGTCCCACCACTGGGAAATGTGGACGCCGGCTGTGAGCACTGCTTCTCCTCAGTAACCCTAACGAGGATAAATTGTGAGCTCATCTTGGTAAGAAAGATTAACGTCTGGGAGTTTGACTCGAGGTGAAAAGACCAGGTTCTACTTGGTTATATTGTGTCAGCTGCTCAGTTAAATGAAAGCGGCAGAAAGAGGAAAACCTGTCATGCACCAGGAGTAATTACAGACGAGGGAGCTGGAGATTAAGACTTTAAAGTCGTGTGGTAGCAGAATGATGGGCTGCAGCTACGGTTTTATATATCTGACTGAGGATGCTGACAGAAACGGGTCTCCAGAGGAGTTGATGGAGCAATTCTGGCACCAAAACACTAATTATTTGTTTGTTTCTTCTCTGGGTGGATGACTGTGGATGAATTGCAGCCAGTTGCAAAGATGGAGCCAGCTGCATTTGGTGGAGCGCCAGCCTGCAGAGCGTTTTCTCCCTTTTTAAATCAACCCATCAGTGCACAGCATCTCTAGTGTTTTCTCTTCTGGAATGTAGAGTTCTAGGTTCTAGGAAACTTAAAAGCAGCCAACTTCATCCGCCTGTGCTGACAGAATCACAGCACTGAACTCAACATGCATTTACAGTGTTTCCAACACATTTACTTTACTAACCATCTGAGTAAAATCTAAAAAGAGCAAAAGAATGCCATGGAACAGCTTGTTGGGGTTCACTGTGTCCTGCAGCACAATCATGACAACAAGTGGGAACAACTCCAACATGTCTTTGTGCAGAATAACACAGTTAGAATGAGAGAAATCAGAAATAAATGGTTCAACATTGTCCTGTCTGCAGCCTCTCCTCTCCTGTCCTCTCCTCTGGGCTCTGTGTAAACAGCCTCTCCTGTCCTCTCCTCTGGGCTCTGTGTAAACGTGACCGTTGGTCTCAGCAGAATCAATCCTTGCTTCACAGAGTCTCTGAGGAGCAGAATTTACTGTTTTTAACAGGATCTGGTCAGTGCAAACGCTTTATGTTTGGACACCTTTTTAAATAAGATATGTAGAAAAAAGTAATTTTGACAGAAATATCACAAGTTTTGCAACCTATGGATTCCATTCAAGGACTTTCGGAAAGTTCAAATTCAACAATAGCTTCTATTTTTACAGTTTCTTTCCATGACAGTGTATTTTTGGCCATCTCTTAAAGAAAACACGTGTGGTTACATGTGGAGATCCATTTTAGCATTTTTTATCTTCTTTATCCAACGACACCAAACGTTTTTTTGTGGTGGGGAGACGAGACATGGCAGTGAGTTGGTTTAAAAGAACATTTTGGACCAAACAAGGTGAGCTTCACTCTGCTTCTTCTTCTTCTTCTTCTGTTTATCGTGGTTGTCGAACGTGCTTAGAGGTGCATTACCACGACTAAGTGGTCTGGAGTCGATGCACTCTGGTTCGTTGTTCCCCTCCTGAGTCCTGCTGAGTCAGGTGTGAGACTGTAGTGTTAAAATGTGCTGTACTGTTCTGGTGTAATATCGAACAGGTTTGAACATTTTTGCACCAGCCACTGGAAGGGAACCTAACGGGGCTGTTATCATGTTTTAGCTGTCAGAGGGGCACCGAGGGGAGCGGGAGCCCCCCCTCCTCGGTGCTCAGCAGTGCTTGCAGCTGAAGAGGAAACTCGCCCCGCAGAAGAGTAATTGGATTACAGGCGGCTGGTGGCACAGTGAAAGGTGCCCCGACGACCATATCTACTCTGGGAGAACAAAAAGCAGCAAATGACAGAAGGGCAGAAGAGGCGCTTAGCTTTATCAATCCAGCGCAGCTTGACTCTGCTGCTCGCAGAGCCAGCTGTCGTCTGCAGCGAAACACAAGCTGTATCTCTGTCAGGAGAGGCTGCACACAGGCTGCAGGCTGGAGGCGGGGCGGTGCAGCCGGAGGTGACAGGTGTAGGAGGCTCTTCCCGCCCGAACACCGCACTCGATACGAGTCTACATTTGCATGTTAATCACAGAAGGCACTAAAGGAACATCACTGTGGAGCTGCTGCTGCAGACTGGGCTCCAAACACACAGTGTAGGGCGTCAAACAGGCAGCGAAATACCACTCAAAGTTACGCTTCAGACTGGCCTCCGCCATCTTGCTGATGTAGTAGTTATGATTACGGTGATGCAGAGTTTAAATGGTGGATGTGTCGGACAAACGTCGTACTTTCACCAGGAGAACAGAGTTCATGTGTGAAATGAGGCCCAAAAAATTTCACAAAATTCTGTGAAATGACCACGGCTTCTTAACACGTAATGTGTGAAAATAACCAGTCACCACATGTCAAACAAATGGCAGATTTTAATCCATGTCCTGTGTGAAAGTAAACAACTTTTCACGTAACTTACATTTTTACGTAACTTTTGTGGCTCATGTCACGCTCGTAACTACTTCACTTCCAGCCATTTACGTCCATTTATTTACTTTTTAAACTGTCTTTCTGGGGTGTTTTTCAGGGAAGTTGCTGCTACTTCCTACTGTCGAAAACGACAGAAAGGTGCAGAAGTTTCCTACATTAACGCCCCTAGTGGTGATGAGTGAAAATTACAAGCCACCACAAGTCGAACAGTTGGCGAACTTTAACCCAGGAGAACAGGGTTCATGTCCCGTGTGAAAACAAAAATAAACAACTTTTCACGTAACTTACATTTTTTACGTAACTTTCGTGGCTCACGTCACCCTCGTAACTTCTTCATTTCCAGCATTTATGTCCATTTATTTCCTGTTTAAACTCTTTTATAACGACTAACCAGGACGTTTTTTGCCCTAAACTTAGGTCAGTGATTTTGTAGCATGAATTCACAGAAACTGCAGCTTTTTTTTACAACCGTGAACCGTACGTGTCTGTATAATGATGTGTGCAATTTTAAGAACACTCCGCTGTGCAGAGAGACGACATTATGGGTGGTATTGACAAATTCTGTTGTTTAGGTTGGAGATGTTGGTGCCAACAGACCACATTAAAGATTAAAAATTATAATCAGCCACCAACTGCATGTGCTGTTTTCTTTGTGTGATTAAAGTAAAAGCAATTAAACTCTCTGCTTACTCAGTTAATCAGCAAATCAATTAAACACTCGCTCCGACGTCGACCGATCCGTCATTCAGCCGATCATTCATCTTAATTGTCTCTGCTGGGAAAATGTGTGATGCAGTCGGATTAGTGGACTTGCAGGTCCGACAAGTCATTCAGCTTGTTTTTTTACATGAAGCATGCAGGGCACTGAAAATCTGAGATGCAAAGTGTGAAAAAATCCATAATGTCAGATTTTAACCTCAATTTTATGGATCATTTCTGGATTTTTTTCCAGGATGGCTACAGTTTCACCTCTCAGTTATTCTGATAAGACAATAAAGAAAAATGCAAATGATGTTTGGGTTTGTTTTTTTTACTCGAGGCTTGCAGGGCACCGAAAAAAACCCAATAATGTCAGATTTTAACGTCAATTTTATGGATAATTTTTCGGAATAAAAGTATTTTGATGGCATTTTGCACTTAATGTTGGAAAAAACAAGAAAAACCCTGTAAAATAATTCAGTAAATACCTGAAAAATAGCTTTATTTGTTGTTGTTATTGTGTGTGTTTTTTAAAAGCGGGGCACGTTGGGGTCTTCACTTCATCCACAACCAAAACAATCCACACTGCTAAGAGCTCTACAGGCAAAAATATGCATTCAGATTGGGCGGATGGTGCGTTGCATACTACAAATTAAATGAATTCAGCAGTAAGAGAAGCGTGTGCCGTATATATGTAGGATAAAACATTTAGTCAGTGCAGCAGATCAGAGTTCAGTGTGTGTTTTCATCACTGAATCTGCTGTTTAAGAGCCCAGCAGCACCAAACACAGCCTGAACCCTTTGCATCTCTGAAATCTGGTGTGTCACACGGCTGTGCAGCGGCGTGACACCGAGGTCTCTGTGGAGTCAGTAAACACGGCGCTGCTATTCAGTGTGAGAGCAGAGGCAAAACATTTGGAGCTCTCACAGAATCCGTCTCCCTGTTAGGCAGCATGTGCGTCCAGTATCGATCGTGCTGTGTGTTTCTGACACGGCCGGCTCTGAGCCGGAGGTTTATGTTGACACACAATGGCTGAGCTGCATTAAATCAAAAGAATATTTCAGTGCAAACGAAGCTTAAATTAACAAGTGTTTCCTCTTGAGATTCCTCCACTGAACCCCTTCACCCCGCCGGAAATGTTTGATTTCTTCAAGGTATATTCATCGTAGAAAGAAACTGTAAAAACAGGCATCATCATCAGAATTCAAGCTCTCTGACGGTTCTTGAATGGATCGTAGGTTACAACAGTTTCTATTACAAAAAGAGACCAAAACGAAGCTTAAACTGTGTCTGTTAGTGTCAGAGTCTCTTTCTTCTTCATGTGTTCTTTAAAATCAAACCAGATCCTGTTAGAAACATTAAATTCTGCTCCTCAGAGACTCTGTGAAGCCAGGATTGATTCTGCTGAGACCAACGGTCACGTTTACACAGAGCCCAGAGGAGGGGACAGGAGAGGCGGCAGACAGGTCAACTTTTGTTTTTCTTTTTCCTGTCGTTAAAACTGTGTTATTCTGCACAAAGACATGTTTACTTTGTTCCCACTTCTAGCCATGATTGTGCTGATTCAACAGAGCTGCAGGACTTTTATATATATTTTATACGTTGCAGTGAAACATGAGGACACAGAGAGTTTAAACCAGCAGCGTGTTGGGGTTCAGAGTGTTCAGTGTTCCCCTGTGAGATGTAATGTAAGTGTCTGTGTGTCCTCGGAGCCTCTCTGACGCAGAGGCAAATCTTTATCGACACTAGGAGCTGCCACCTTAATCAGCCAATCAGTCACAGCTAACTCAGTGCTGATATTCACAGGGTCAATCTATAGCAAATGATTGGCACTCAGCATTTACCTTCAG
>CAFUXE010000483.1:305425-319337 GCA_903364295.1 Serranus cabrilla
GGAGCACCACACTGAAGAACATCACTCCAACTTATTCTGCAAACTGCACAATCCTTTGGAGTGAAGGTCACAACTCGCCATGCTTACTGTGAAACTGATTCCATGTGGATATTTAACCCTCTGAACCCCAACGAGCTGATTCACTGCAACATATATATGAAATCTATAAGTCCTGCAGCTCAATCATGGAGTCAAACACGTCTTTGTGCAGAATAACACAGTTATAAAGACATAAATCACTTTCTGATTTAAGTATTTATTTTTTAATTGGAATTAAATTGAACTTATAAATTCCATTCTTTCTGTCTGCAGCCTCTCCTGTCCTCTCCCCTCAGCTCTGTGTAAATCAGTGAATATTTGGTCTCAGCAGAATCAATCCTGGCTTCACAGAGTCTCTGAGGAGCAGAATTTAATGTTTCTAACAGGATCTTGGTCCCTTTTTATAACAGAAACTTCAGTAGGCGATGATCCGTTCAAGGACTGTTGGAAATTACAGTTCCTTTCTATGATAAACTGTGTATTTTTGGAGAACCTCTGGGGTTTAGAGGGTTAAATAATTAAAAAATGGCAATGAAACACCAATGCAATTTTACATTTCTAGTTTTCCACAGCAGTAACATCTGCTTAAAGATCATCAATGCTAAATGTATCTTAGAAGGAAGCATAGATTTAAAAAATAAGACTAAACAAAGCACGAAGGGTGAAAGCTGTTCAGTTACATCAGGATAAAAGAGAAAATGGGCAGGAAGAGGAAGTCCCAGCAATACCTTCATCCCTGGAATAATCCTCCCCAGAATGTGGTTCGAACAGGTAGTCCCCGGTGGCCAGCTCAAAGGCCTGAGGAGACAACACGCCATGAGCACAGGACACTTCACTGCCTCACTCAGAGGGTCTCATACAGGTTTCATACAGTCACATCTCTCACCATGCAGGCTGTGCTCCATATATCGGCCGGCGTGCTGTATCCTGCACCGATGAGCACCTCTAAGGACCTGTACTGCCGCGTCTGGATGTCTTCTGTAAAGTGTTTGTGCTGAGGGAGACAGAGGGGGAGAATCAGAGAGAAGCCTCACAGTGAGCAGCAGTGACGAGTCTGAGACACGACGACTGAACCATCTGCAATTTAAAAACTCACATCAACACAAAGAGAGACGGAGATTTATTCTATTTCTGTAGCGAGATGACAGTGTGTCCCTCGCTGCAGGCTTCATCCCTAATCAGGAAATCCCTCCGGTCATTATCAGGCTACTCACCACCCAGCAGGCGTTTCCCAAGTCTGCAATCTTGACCTTGATCTTCTCCGAATTGAGAGGCTCAAGGGGGTTAACCAGCAGGGATCCCGCCGTCAGCTTGCCTGTACGAGGGCAGAGACACATTCAGATAGGAACAGACTAAACATCCAATAAAAGAGGCTCACGATCAATACTTCAAAGTTCAGATGGCTGAGCGGTTATTAACCCTCCTGCAGAGGACCGTTTACAGCCTCAAAGCTCCATTCATGAGCTGTTTAAATGTGAATGCTTTGCAGCTTTTTTGTGTCCTCTTCATTCTGCTTTAACCCACGATGTCTGCAAAGGTTCAGACTGAGATTCAGCTGCTCTGCTGACAATAAATTTGAATAATACGACTTACTGCACAGGATTGTTTCTGACTCCTGTGATCCAAACAGTCAAAATATATTGAAAAAAGAAAATGTCATTGTATCCAAATGTCTCAACGTGTTTTTATCAAACACAACATTCTGCTTTAATCCTTGTTTGTTGGTATTTAGCCGTTGTCACAGAAAGAAACTGTAAAAACAGGCTTTATTGTTGAAATTTGAATTTTCTGAAAGTCCTTGAATGGATCGTAGATTATAAAAGTTTCCGTTAGAAAACGTAACTAAAACAAACCTAAAATTGTGATATTTCTGTCAGAGTCACTTTATTCTACATGTCATTTAAAAGATTGCCACAAATAAACAGTTTGGAGTAACCAGATCCTGTTAAAAACATTAACCTCATGAAGGCAATAAAGACATAAACATCTTAGTTATTGTACTTATTTTAACCCTCTGAACGTATGTTTTCATTAAAAATCACCAAAGACTTACAGTTTAATGTACAAAAAAATAGGCGAAATAAGAACTTTCTAACAGTCCTTGAACAGATCACTGGTTACAAACGTTTCCATAAGGAAAAAGTAACCAAAAAGAAGCTTAAAATGATGATATTACTGTCAAAATCACTTTATTCTACATGTTTTGCATCACTAAAATCTGCTAAAAAACATTAAATTCTGCTGTGAAGCCAGGATTGATTCTGCTGAGACCAACAGAGACAAATATTCACTGAAAGTGAAACAAAAAACACCCTGTAATTGGGTTCAGAGGGTTAAAAGCTGACTGATTGTGTCTGACTGACCGTTGAGGCCTTCTTGCTCGTCCTCCTCCTGTAGGATGCTGCGCTCCAGCTCTCCCTCCTCCAGCCGGGCGGGGCGGCGCCTGTCAGAGCTGCTGTGAGCGCCCCGGCCTTCGGTCTCGCCGTCCGCCTCCGTGAGGTCTGCAGAGTCCACGCCGTTACAGCTGAGGTGGACAGGCGACTCCTGCTGCTGCTCCTCCTGACTGGGCTCTGCGTTGCCGTTGTGTTGGTCCTCGTCCCTCCACTGGGACCGCTGGTCCGCCTCCACGTGGCCGTTACAGTTGACCTCCAGCAGCCCTTCTGGTCCCACCCTCAGGAGGTCTGCAGTCACAGCGCTCTCTGCAAACAACACTTATATTACATGACTCACAGCAGGGACTGTAGGAGTCTTACTGCCCTCCTGTGATTCTGGCTCCTCACCCTCCGTTTCCTCGTCTCCCAGCTCCACCACAGACACCCGTCTGAGAGGAGCGCAGGCCCGCCCCTTCGGAGACTGAGGGTCCTCGTCTTCGTCCTCTTCGTCCTCTCGGGGCTCCGTGGTTTTCTCCATCTCCTCCAGGTCCAGGATGCACTTCTCCAGCAGCTCCGCCTGGCGCTTCTGCTTCTTTTTTAACTTCTTCTTCTTGTTCTTGGACATTTTTACCGTCTGTCAGAGACGAACACAAGAAGCAAATTCACTCTCAGACACGTATAGATGCGTATATGTGGGAGTGCTTTATAAGAGCTTTTTAATTACATATAAAAAAGGGGTCGTACCTGTTTGGGAGCAGGCGCCGTGCTTACTGAAAAGAGAACATCAGGTGAGTACAAACTGACACCAAGCGGAGCTCATGAATGTGGACGTGTGTTTGTGTTTGTGCTCCATACTTGCGGAGCCGGAGGGAGGAGGCGCCCCGGCTCTCTGCCACTCTGTGGCTTCAGCTGCCAGCTTGCGGACGTAAGGCTCATCCACACTCATCAGGATGTTCTCCGGCTTGATGTCTGTGTGGATGATTTGACACTTTGTGTGCAGGTAGTCCAGGCCTTGGAGAACCTGGGAGAGTCATGAATGAACTGAAGTTAACGCTGGTTTCTCACAGTTAAAGGGGAGATAAGATGCACATTGTCAGGTTCACGCTTGTGTTTTGGATTCTACCTGAACATGTTTACAAGCTTCAAGTTATTACATAAAAAAGCATTAATAAAGAGCAATACTTAGTGGTAATGGCTGAATCATTTACTTGTTTCATTACAACAAAAGCTTCTTGGCTGAAAGGAAAGAAAGCTGCAAACACCGAGCGCTCCGGCCGGACTGGTTTCCACTGTCACCCGCTGGAGGCGAGCCGGCGTTAGTAAACAGCTCCGTCTGAAGCTTCAGCGTGCAGCTACAGAGGCTCTAATGTTACCTGTTTGATGATGCTCTTCACACACGGCAGGGGCAGCCCTTGGTAATTGGACTTTATGATCCACTTTAATAAGTGATGCCCCAGCACCTCAAACACCATGCAGACGTCTGAAGATCACCGCAGTTAAGATCAAACACGACAGGCTGAACCAGAAGCAGTTTGTTTCATCTGTTGATTCACAAACAGGATCATGAGCATTGTTTATACTAAGGAGAGCAGCTCGCCCTGTGGCATTCAGGGACCTCACGCAGACATGTGTCGCTCTGTTTGGGAGACACAAAGTTCCATCACCTGTTGTTTACTTTGTCGCTTGCAAACTGCTTCCACAGCTAAATTTGACACCAGAGGAAAGAACGATCCGCTTCTCCTCAACGTATTTGTCTAAGAATTAACAGGCTTTCCAGTGGGAACAGATGAAACCTGAGTCATGTAAAGAATGAACCGTATCTGCCTCTGAAGGATACGAGTCCCGTTGATGCCGGAGATCTTGAAGTCGTCGACCATCTGGACCACCATCTCCCTGTTGGGATCATTGGGGTCTGAGTTTCTGACCTGGGAACAAAAAAAACAAGAGCGCGGCAATCCAAACAATCAGGACTCACACTCACAGTGGTCTCTGTCTCTGGAGTCATGCATCACTGAAATATATGTGTTGTTATGCAACGTATCCAAAAGGTCCGTGTGTTAACTGTGATCAGTACATATCTGTTTATTTACTGAGTGCATTAACTCATCTGAAAGGTTTACAAAGCATGCACATGCTAAAAGACAGAGAACTGCACACACTCCATATTGTATTGAGTGTTTTCTAGTGTGCAGACTGTATTTCTCCATGAATGAACTCACAGATCGGAGGAGTTTGATCTCATCCACTGCCGTCTCCGTGTAGTGCTCTGCGCTCTTCACCACCTTCATTGCAACAAACCTCTTCACCCTGAAACCACAGAGCAAGCAACGTTCGCTAACAGGAAGCACCGTACAAGGTCTGAGAGTCGGCTGCTACTCAATGTGAGTCCAACTTCAGGCCTCAAAAACAACACAGCAGTAAGAATATGCAGGAAAAGTTAGTGTCATACTGGATGTCCCAGGCGAGCCACACGGTGGAGAAGTGTCCCCAGCCCAGTTTACGGATTACATGGTATTTCCCATTGTACAGGTCGCCTACTTTCACATGGTGGTAACCACCTGGAGGACAGACAGACAGACAGACAGACAGCAACCTTATGAAGGCAATAAATACATAAATGTCTTAGTTATTGTTGCTCTATTTATCCTCTGAACCCCAACTGTGTTTTCTTTAAAAATCGCCAAAGATTTACCGTTTATTGTACAAAAAATAGGCAAAATATGAACTTTCCAACAGTCCTTCAACGATCCTTCGATCTTTTTACGATATTACTGTCAAAATCACTTTATTCTACATGTCTCATTTAAATGTTGCAAAAAATAAACAGTTTGGCATTACTAGACACTGTTAAAAAACATTAAATTCTGCTCCTCAGAGACTCTGTGAAGCCAGGATTGATTCTGCCGAGACCAACGGTCACGTTTACACAGAGCCCAGAGGAGAGGACAGGAGAGGCTGTTTACACAGAGCACAGAGGAGAGGACAGGAGAGGCTGCAGACAGGACAATAGTTCAATATGTAAAATATGTTGAGACTTAAAGTGTTGTTTATATAAATTCAATTTTATTCAAGTTTTTAACTAATTATTTATCAGAAAAATTCAACTTGCGTTTTTAATTTTGTTATTCTGCACAAAAACCTGTTTGAGTTGTTCCCACTTCTAGCCATGATTGTGCTGATTCCACAAAACTGCAGGACTTAAGAGATTTTATATAGATTTTGTATATTGCACTGAAATACAAGGACACAGTGAGTAAAATGTAATAAGAGCAAAAGATGCCCTGAAACCGCTTGTTGGGGTTCAGAATGTCGAGGTATAACTCAGTTATTGGGGAAGATTTCTTACTGTGAACCATGCAAATGATTTAATCCACTGTTCAAATGAGGATATTCCCAATAACTGTGTTACACTGTTTTTACTGAGTGAGACTCACCCTTGCAGTAGTCGTTTGGGTCCTCCTGCTCCTCGTCATCGGAGCCCAGGATCTCCTCGGGCTCCTCTGGCTCCTGGGGCGAGGCTTCATGCTGGGGCTGCTGTCGAGCTCTGGGGTTCACTGGCTGCCTGAAGGGCCGACACACACACACACACACACACACACACACATCAGACTTCTTTAGGAGCACAATCCCTAATATATTATTTCTTGCACTCCTCAAAGATTGTTTAGGTGCCGAGTTTAAATATGAACAAATACACTCAGGCTCCTTTAAAACACCAACAGATGCCAGATTTACCGTTCCTCTCTTCCACTGTCTTTCTTTTTTACATCCAGGACCTTTTCTCTGTGTGTCGGGTGGCCTGAGAGCCACTTTGTTTATTTCCCAGGGCTCACACACAACTGACAGCTGGCAGACCACAATTCAACATAATCATGTATCATCTCTCAATGTTCATAAATTGATAACTAAGTAAGTAGTAAATATAGTTTTAAAGTGGTAAATATTTTGAGGGAATAACCACAGTTTGCAATAAAGTTCAAATGAAAATACTGAATATTTAATTCCCAGAGGAGCAGCCAAAACAGGCTTTACCACATACACTATTTAGTTATTGACTTTCATGCTATGTTGTGATCCATATCCTTCCTGAGATATGAAATGACCTGCATCAGAATATAAGATTTTTGGCAGACCAATTAACTGAACTGGATCAGATTCACAAGCTGCACCTTTAACCTCCACATCACTTCTTAAACAGATGTTTAACCAGAGTTACAGAGATGTGCCACGTTTCAGAGCGTGATTGTGTTCGCAGTGGACAATCAGGAACCTCCACCCCATAAATGCAACCACTCCCAAATCCTGCTCAGAGCGTTACAGGTAACAGTTTCCAAGACAGAACAACAGAGCAGCAGCTCAGCAGCTTTATTCTCTCAGGACGCTGTGATGCCAGAAACCTCTGACAGCTCGTTCATTTCACTTCTGTCACGGGGGAATTACACTGAGAGCTCAGGTGGAACTAAATTCATGTGAAACATCATTAAGAAAGATGTTTTAATTCAAACAGCAGCTCAAACTAATAACAGGGGACAAGATCAGTGTTTAACTCATTTCAGTTGATCTTCTATTATTTGTATCTGCTAGAAACACATTTTCACAATCAAACACACAGCAGCCGACAGAGACTGTGAGCTGTGACGACACCTTGGGTTATGGAAACATTTGGACCACGCCTTTCAACTGCTGCTGATGACTGAAACCTGCATATGAATTTACATTTTATTCACGCTGTCGAACCCTTCCTGCCACGACAGATCCTCACTGACACTCCCTCTTTCACAGATATCACACAGAAAATAGAAAATATCTTTAAAAATATCTGTGCTGCAGGCTACATTTCCAGGCGACATGTGTGAATAACTCGTCTTAACTCAGTCCTATTCTGTGTAAATGTATTGGTTATGGTTAATAAAATATAAAACACTGTGGAATCAGTGCTGACAGATAATTACAAGGATTAAAGGGTCATGAAGGCTGCAGCTGCATTGGAAAAGAAAATATGCATCATCCTTCAGACAGAGATGAGGGTTAACGGTGTCCCGCAGTTACAAAGCTCAATTATTTTGTCATTATGTTGGGATGGAAAATGCAAGAGATAAATTATATCTAAAAAACTGAACAAAATCAAGACATTAAGATAAAAGCATGAAGAGAAAACAGATATTTAAGTGTTCATGGAGAAAGGGAACGTTACAGCTGTTTGTGCAGCCGTCACTGAATGACAGGATGTTTGTATCTTTAATACATATTGAGAGTTCACCCCAACATCAAAAATACAACATTTCTATCAATCTCAATGATTTTGCTGTGAGTTGCTGAGTGTTGTAGTGATATCTGTCTTCTCTTGACTAGCTTGTGGTGCTCAAAACGCCAAAAACCAAAGTTTGAAAAACTCAGCTGAAATCATGACCCAGTTAGCAGACAGTCCACAGACCTTGTTGTGAGCAGTTTCACTCTCATTTGATGTTTCATTCATTTAGTTACACAACTCCTTAAAATGAGAAAATAAAACATGGCTGTTCTGGCGTTTCAGCCGAGCACAATGGAGCATTTTTACAGATAAATTGCAGGAAAAAGGATCCAGCTTTACAGCTCAGGACGTCTTTAATCCCAGAACAACATATACCAGTGATTCTCAACTGGTGGGTCGGGACCCAAAAGTGGGTCGTGGACCCATTTTCAGTAGCTCGTGGGTCTTTACCATCCTGTGGTTTTATTTTGAAGGGGATTTTTTTATGCCGTCTCTTCACTCTCACAGTTTGTTTTCATCTGCTAACTGAGCACGAAGAAAGTTTGAGTCTTAAAATAAGGTATGTTGCGTTATCTCAGATTTGTTTTTACATTAAAATGCAGCTAATTTAGTAAAGGGGAATATTTTCCTCTCGATATAACGATAGTGAGTGACGTTAAAGTAAAGTTCACGTCACATGAGCTCACATTTATAATTTGCTGAATATTATACTAGAAAGAAACTGTAAAAACAGGTATTAATCGTTGAAACTAAATTTCTGATGGTCCTTGAACGGATCACAGGTTACAAAACCTTCTGTTGGAAAAAGTAACCGCAAGAAAACTTAAAATTTTCTGTCAAAAATCCTGATATTTATTTATAACTAAGATCCTGTTAAAAACTTTAAATTCTGAGCCTTTTGAAAATAATTTATCTGAGAAATAAAATTCTTTTTTTCTGATTTCTGTCATTCTAACTGTGTTATTCTGCCCAAAAGACATTTTTTGAGTTGTTCACACTTGTAGCCATGATTGTTCTGGTAACACAGAGCTGCAGGACTTACTTCAGTGTGAACCGTCTGCTGGTTTGGTATATAAATCGTTAGTAATTTAGCACGCAGTATGCAGCACACACTGACTGAGCACGCAGAAGGAAGCACATTAGGATGTAGTTTGAACACAACCTTTGTCTGTGCATTTATGTGTAACATCCTATAATCTGTGTTTGCCAACAGTTCAGTTCCTAATATGACGTTGAAAGCTACGCAGCCTGATGTTACTTCCTCCACAGAGCAGATTAGAGCTGCTCATCACCGCGGGAGCCCTCAGTAAACTGGTCCTCTGTCTCACAAATGAGCTGCTGGTTTCCTCATAATCTGCAGCCTAGTTTATTCAGGCCTGACACAGTTATTTGCAGCAGAGAGGTTTTAAGGCATGTTTGTGCACCAGCGACAGAACAAACAGCAGCAATTAATTACTGGATTGTTTGTACAGAATTGAGACTTTTTAATGATGTGTTTTCCATTTGAAATGCATTGGCTACACTTGCATCAATGCATTTATGGTAATTGTCAACGTGTTTGTAGGAAGCAATCAGAATCAGCACTAATTCATCTGGATTCTCTTACTCAGTCACAGCTCCTCACAAATAATGAAGACGGGTTTGTTTTCGCTGAGAAAGTCTAATATTAAAGTTGTGAACTGATATTTATACTGACAACTAATTCAGAGCTATAACTCCTCTGTACCGCCCACTCACACGGGATTAGAAGGAATTATGTCCTGTACGAAACGAAAGAAAAGTCAATATACTATCCAGGGAACAGAGAGACAGTTTATGAATCATTTTTGAGAAACGCACAACAGTTTTTTATTTTTTCTTCACTAGTATTTATTCATCTCTTTCCCCCTATACTATTTATTCATCTGTGTATTTTCTTATTTTTATAATTTATGTTTTTATTATTGTTTTGTTTTTCTTCACCTCACTGCATTTTGATTTTCAGACACTTTGAAGGTAAATATATGATCTTTGTACTGTAATTTATCTATTTAATTTAAGTTTATTTGTCCATAATTAAGAAACATTTCTCCCGAGACTCAGCTGTGCTTGTTTGTTTTCTTCTTGATACTCTTCTTAAAGTGTGTGTTGTTCTGTTAAACTAATTTATTTTGTGACGATTGAACAATAAATAAAAAGACATGGTAAAGAAAGAACTATAACTCCTAAAATCATCTCCGTCCTTTCCTGTTTCCGCTCTGCATGCAGCCATGACTGTGGCATGATGTGGTAATATTTAGTTATATTTAGCTTCTTGGTATCATATGATTCTTCCATGCAGCCGTGAAGATAACGCTGTCAGGAGGTGAGTATCTGCAATAGTGCCGTTTTCACAAAAGGCATGCTTCGGTGGGCTGATGTGGGCTTCTTCGTTCCCTGGTTTTAAATATAGCTCAGGCTGTTATGTAACATCCAGAGGATGCCACTGATGGCGTGATTAGTAAATTGTTAGGTACACCAACACAATCAGTAATGGAGATCAACGCTTGAGTTGTAGATTATGAATCTTAATGCAATCATTCATAAACTATTTTTATGGGAGTACTTCGCCTTCGGGTGGATTATTTCCAGCGCTGCATGCTGCACATTCTATACAGACAGTTTATATCTTAATAAAAATAACTGAATGTCCTTATTTGAACCTGTGTAGAAATGGAAAGCTATGGAAACCAACCAGCAGCTCATGATTCCTTTGAGATATGTCAGTCAGTCTTACACTCCTTTATCTCTGGATCATGCAGAGACCTAAATAGTCCAAGCATGCAGCCAAGGACCTTGTGTCAGTTTAACGGCACATGTGTGAGACTGCAACAAACAGCCCCCTCCGACTGGACTCACACACACACAGTTTCATTACAAAATATAGATTCTGTTCATGCTAGAGATGAAAAAACAGTCAAACCTTCCTGTCAGAACAGATCCTCACTGACACTCTGCACATGAAAAGAAAACTGCTGCTGGCTATATTTTCACAGCTATGAAACATGTCTGAATAAAAATGTTTTTTCTGTCCTGTTGCAGGTTTAGTGTGTTCTGTACAGGATGAAGTGATGAAATGTTTCGGTGTTATGTTTGTGCACCCATAACACAAATTAAACTAAGTAGTCTGTGGTAAGTTACAACACATCCAAAATGTTGCTCTGATGTGCTCAGAGGACAAAAAACTACCAAAAAATGATTTATTAATATTATCTTCCACTTTCAGTTAGTTGAATCCTTTAACCAGCTTCACTTCTGATTGTTAATTCGTGGATTTGAACCATTTAAATGCCAGTTTGTTTACATAAAACTGCTGTTTACATGATTTTCTGTATATTTGTATTGTATTTTAGTTATTTATATATATTTATTAACATGTCTACTTAATTAATTGCAGTGATTCCTCTGTCCTCTAATTGTAAGAATATGTAGCCTATAAACAGAATAAAAAATTGTGATCTAATGAGTTTCACAGAGGAAGTTTGTTGTGTGTCTGTATTTTTACTACAGTTTATTAAAGATTTATTGTATGAGCTCATCGTATGCATCAACGCAGCCAAAATTATTACAGATTATAACAATTACAAAGGCAAAAATGTCCCTAGTTGTGCACAAGAGATGATAAATTAGAAAAAAAATACCTGTGACAAGATCTACCTGGTGGAGGATGAAGTGATGAAACTAATTTGTGTTATGTTTGTGGTCTCAGGTCAAAAAATAGCCATAAAATGAAAAATAATATAACTTTCCGCTTTCAGTTTCTTAAACCAACCTCAGTCCTGACATTTAAACCCTGACTGTGAACCCTTTAAGTGCCAGTGTGAAGAGACGACATGCTTTAAATAAGGAGGAGGGGGATGTAAACTCACTTTTTGCTGGTCTTCTTTGCTTTCCCCCTCTTCTTCCTCGCCTGGAGTGCCAGAACTGTCACACACACAAACACAGAGGCCAGTTATGTTGCCATTGTCTGGCTGCCGTTTGTTGTAAACACTCAAGACAAAAAGGGAAACAGGGATGTTCGTGTGTGAGGTGAAGGCTGCAGCTCCCTCCGCTCACAGCTCGTAAACCCGGCTGAGTGGTGTCATGTTTACCATTAAAAACATCTTAATCACAACTGCGGTGTGCCTGTCTGTCTTTCTGTCTGTCTGTCTGTCTGCCAGTCACCCGGTTTGATATGTCTAACGTTAGTTACATCACTAAGCTACCCACCCAGGTAACCGTCCTACTAAAACGCCGTGCTGCCGTTATTAGTGGCTAGTTAGCCGGTCGGTGAGCACACTAACGGCTGGTTATCGGTGTTTTTACCGGACAGAGAGCCGTGAGGCTAAACGCAGCTACATAATCCTGACATATCCCAATGAAGCTAACGCTAACGTCTGGAGAGCTAACGTAGCTCAACAGTGCGTGACAGACGCGTCCAGTTAAACCTCCCTCTGAATGTATGCAGCTACGCGGCTACACGTTACATTTGTGACCACAAGCTACGGTGTCAACACACACACACACTCTCACACACACACGCGGGCTAACGGCGCTGGTACAGTGTCCGGTGTGTCGGTGTGAAGGTTTACCTTTCCGCTCCATGGTGGCTGGATACGTAGCTTAGCCGTTAGCTACACCGCCAGTGATCGAATGTTCCACGCATGCGCACTGGCTTGCTCAGAGGGGGAGCTTCCCCTGTGATGCCTCCACCTGAGCACCAAACCTTTCTGAGGATTTCCACCTCTCTGAAGACAAAGAACTGCCTGAGATAAACAGGTGCTTCATCTGGTAAACCCCCGAACCACAACAAGCCGTTTCAGGCCGTTTGTGTGGCACATTTTACTCACTGTGGCTTAAGATTTCACTGCAATGTATGCAATATACATACAATCTATGTGTCCTGCAGCTCTGTGGAATCAGCACAATTATGTCTTTTGTGCTGAATAACACAGTTATTGACATAAATCATGAGGCAAGTTGAGTTTCTCTGATATTTTTTAAAAATTAGAATGAAAAATGTAATTTAAATAACGAGCCTGGTGATGAACATGGATATAACTATTGTTAGAAGAAGTGCTCAAAAAATGCAAGTTGTATTTCTTGGATAAATATTTTTTATTTGAAATAAACAGAACATAAGTATTATAACCAAAATATACTTTAAGCAGCAAACAGTTATAGGATAGTTATAGAATAACAGTTATAATGACAAAAAGAAAGAAACAGGTTGAATTTCTCTGATATTTAAAAAAAAAATTGGAATAAAATGTAATTTATGTATACAACACTTTTCCAAGTGCCCACAAGCGTCATGAATATTTTTTTTTAAATGAGTCTGCACATGCTTTACATATTAAACTACAGACATGTCTGCAGCCTCTCATGTCCTCTCCTCTGGGCTCTGTGTAAACAGCCTCTCATGTCCTCTCCTCTGGGCTCTGTGTAAACAGAATCAATCCTGGCTTCACAAAGTCTCTGAGGAGCAGAATTTAATGTTTCTAACAGGATCTGGTTTGATTTTAAAGGACACATGAAGAAGAAAGAGACTCTGACACTAACAGACACATTTTAAGATGAAGATTTGTCACTTTTTCTAATGGAAACTTTCATAACCTTTGATGCGTTCAAGGACTGTCAGAAAGTTTGAATTTTGTTGATTTACATTATTCTCTCTGGACGCTGTGATGCCAGAAACCTCCGACAGCTCGTTCATTTGAATGATGTCACGTGGGAATTACACTGCGAGCTCAGGTGGAAGTGAAACTTCCTCTTTCACACACAAACACAGCAGATTTTTAAAAACAACCTGTGCTGCTTTTCTCAGTGCATGTCTGAATAAAACTGGCTTTTGTTCTGTGCAAATGTTTTGGTTAGTAAAATATAAAACTGTCAGGATACTGATGGGACTCATTTTTAACCTTTATTTACTTTCACTGCATGATAATGTTTCAGTATGTTCAACTAAGTGACTAAGGTCAAATTAAACTATTTTTAAGTTACGTTAGCTGGCCTTTCTTGTCTGTAATTTCTTGTAATTTAATAACATCGGGGCTCCAGAATTTTAGCATTATTTTGTTATTGTCTTGTGTTATATTTTCCAAAAAATCACTGTATTATTTTACAGGCTTTAATATTAAGTGAAAATGCCAGGGGAAAAAAATAAATAAAAATAAACAATTATTTTTATTATAAATATAAACCATAAAATAAAAAATCAATCTGTAAATTGACATAATGGGACATTTTGGAT
>CAFUXE010000483.1:332516-348411 GCA_903364295.1 Serranus cabrilla
AAAAAAAAAGAATGAAAGAAAAACTGTTAAAAAACAAACAGTGAGACCCTGTAAAAAAGTTTTTAAAAAACTGTAAAAAGTTATTTTAAAAAGTTAACAAACAGGACAGAAAGCTGTTTAAAAAACGGTTAAAAATGCACAAACCCATTATAAAAAGTGAACAAACTAAAAAACTGTAAAAAGACAGCAAGAAATTGAGATTCGATTTGGTCACAAACCTTCATAACCAGCGATCTGTTTCAGGACAGTCTGAAAGTTCAGATATCAACTGTGTTTTGTTGGCGATCTTTTAAAGAAAACATAGATCTCAATCGGGGGAGTTCAGCAGTTCAGAGGGTTGAATCAGACTTACACATCAGTGAACTCCTTCAGGCTGGTTGCAGGGCTGAACACATCGAGGAGGCCGATCACCTGCAGAGCAATGAAACCACTGAACATCACACAGAACAACAGGCAGCAGCTTCATGATGAGGAAACACACGGTTACATAACCCAACAAAACAACTGGAGAGTTTATGGCTGTTCACCGTCAGAACAAAGAGGAAGAGAAACAAGTCGACTCACATTTTCGTGCTTCATGTGCTTCAGCAGCCGCAGCTCTCTGTAGGTCCTCTTGGCGTGGATGATGGACTGAAACGGCCGCGAGAGTTTCTTCACCGCGACCTTAAAACAGATCTTCTCATCGAACGCAGAACTGTTTAAAGACAAAAACAGATCATCAGCATTCGTCACTGTAACATCACCATGTTTCCACCTAAATAGAAGCTAATTTTGCATCAAAATAAATGTGAATTAATGACTTTCCATCAGCTGTTTTTTAGAGCAAATAAAGTAAACTGCAGTAACGTCCTGTGGTCAGCAGGTGGCCGTGTGATGTGTTGCTGTATCTATGCAGAACAAGGGTTTTAGGTTGGAGTGTCGGTGTTTTAGGTGATTTCAGGTTGTAAATATATTTTAGTTGGGGGTTGGCGCATTAAAACGTGTTTTAAATACGCATACAAATATCTGAAATAAGTTACGATATATAATTTGCACTTGTTCAGAGTTGCTTTAGATGTGAGACTGTTTTTAGTTTTTTTGTGTTCCTTCTGTTGCTTGAACTGCATTCTTTATTTGAATGTGCTTTTAAACTGTATTTAAACTGTGTCTGTAAAGTGTCTTTGAGCGCTCTACAGAATAAATTTATTTTTATTATTTATTATTACAACATTTGCCGAGATCACTAACTCTACCACAGTACGAATTCGATTCGATTTGAATCGGGGCCAGGGACAGATTTGAGACGATATCATCCGTCCAATTAACACATAAAACAACTAAATTAACAATTTAAATAAAAAAGAATACATTATTTTTTAATACAATGAAGAAAAATGCCAGATTGCATTTAAGTGCAAATGTTTTTATGGGTTAACTTCAAGAGCCGGTGATGATCCTTCAATTATGAACAAAATCTTTTCCAAGATCAAAACAAAACAGGGAGATTTTCAAAACAAAAGACGGTAATATGCATCAATGCAGCTGGATCGTTCACTAATGAATCGATCTATGGATCTATGGCAAAGTATCCATATAACCCTATGAAGCATATGCATGTTTACATGACTTGACACTTGCACAAACAGACCCTGTAATGGGTTAATACTGCTGTAAAATACAGGTTGTTTCAGCTGCAGCGTGTTGTGTTGCAGCAGTGAGCTGAGAGGACGACGTGTCAGTCTTCAGGCTGCAGGACACTCTGCAGGCCGCGCTGCTCCCAATCTGCTGAGAGGTGACATTTTCTGCTGAGGTCGACCTTTTCCGCAGCTCTTACTGCACATTATTTGGTTTTGAGAGCAAACTCAGCCCACTCTGAGCAAAACTGGTTTTCTCATCTGCCTGAAAAAGCAACAAGCTTGCTTTTATTTGAAGTTTGTTTCCAGTTCAAAATGTTTTTGTAGACATGATGCACATACAGTGTCGCCCTGAACCCAACAAGCCATTTCAGAGATTTTTGCTCTTTTATATATTAGATTTTACTCACTCGTATTGTATTTCTCTGCAACAAATAACATTTAAATAAATCTCTGAGTCCTGCAGCTCTGTGGAATCAGCACAAAAACAAGTTGAATTTCTCTAATAAGTTATTTTTGTACTATTTGAATCAAATGGAATTTATATATAAACACTTTAAACACTTTTCAAAGTGCCCACAAGTGTCATGAACATCAAGAAAAAAAGGGTCTCCACATGCTTTATATACATTGAACTATTGTCATGTTTGCAGCCTCTCCTGTCCTCTCCTCTCAGCTCTGTGTAAAGAAATTTTCAGGATCTGATTAATGCAAACTCTTGCCACGTGTAGAATAAAGAGATTCTGGCAGAAATATCACTATTTTAAGCTTCGTTTTGGTCACTTTTTCTAATGGAAACCTTTGTAACCCATGATCCATTCAAGGACTGTGGGAATATTTACATTACGGCGATAATGCCTGTTTTTACAGATTTTGTCTCCGTTAAACTGAGGCGCAGAATTTAATGTTTTAACAGGATCCAGTTATTCCAAACACTGGTTTAAAATGAGAGAATAAAGTGATTTTTAATATATATCACTATTTTAAGCTTCATTTGTTTACTTTTTCTAACAGAAACGTTCCTAACCGATGATCCCTTCAAGGACCGTCGTAAAGTTCAAGCTCTGACAATAAAGACCGGTTTTACATTTTCAAGGTTAATGTTTGGAAAAACAACAATCACAGTCAATGCACTGACAGTAATCTGACCAGCAGCAGATTATCTTATTGCCCGGCAACAGCACAGCTGTCCGTCTCCATCGGTAAAACAAACATCTGCCCACCAAGTCAAGTGTCCCAGATAGTATCAGCCGACTTAATCACCACACCAACGCTGAGCATCCGTCCTATGAAAGCTCACACTTTTTCCACCAAGTAGCATTAAGGAAATCCACCTCATTAGCAAAGTCTTAGAAATAAATAATAAAATAACTCCAGGGACAAGATGCTATCTCACTGCTGCTGTACAGGGCTGGAAAATACATTAAAATTATGCTGATCTTCTGATTATTATAATAATAATATAATATATAATTATCCTGGCAACAAACAATTTATTTATTTATATTTAATCATATTATCTTATATTTATTTGATATATAAATAGTATGTGCTGTATTATTTATTATTATTTTACATTATTTTTCTTGTTTTCTTTTCTTCATTAAGTGCAAATGCCATAAGAAAGGTAAATTACTTTTATTCCAAATATTAAACTATAAATAAAAGTTAAAACATCTGTATATTAATATAATAGGACATTGTAGTTATTTTACAGTCTTGAAATTACAGTTAATTCTATGTTAAAATACAAGAAATACACATATTGATGAATGTAAAATTAAATTAAACAGTAAAAGCCTGACAGTAAAGTAAGAAGAACTTTAATTACTCTTCAGATATATATTTTTTAATAGATATTTATTTATTTATTAGCAGTCAGATGGGTTAAAAACAAGTTTTACAATATATTTCATATTTATTTCTACCATCCACAGATTTTTTTCTATGTGTTTTTTGTGCCATTTAAGCTGATTATAATACATTTTATATTCATGTTATATTCAGGATTTTTATTTTAACCCCCCACAGTTTAAGTTGCACTATTTTATGTCTAGATTCTTGTTTTTCCATTTACTTGCAAAAAATCCATTTATTATTTTATCATTTATTATTTGCAATAGAAACAGTTTGAAATCTTTTACTTAATTTAATGCATTTTTTAAATTTATTTTAAAGTTGCACTTTTTTATGTCTAAACCCATTTCACCTTTACTTGCATGTTTTTTTTGTTTTTTTTTAATATATATGTATTCAACCTGCCTTGCTGCTTTTGTAGATTTGGTAAAGAAAAAAAAAACAGAAAAAGAAACTGAAACCTGTTCTGCTTTGTGGTGCATTCGGGGAAATAAGAAAACTCCCCAATAAAATTATAAGAAAATCGTAGTTTTATGACTTGAGGTATCAGAAGAAATAATACTTGTGTAAATGATATTATTGGATAAAGTGTTAACATATAAACACATATTTGTATACATGTTGCAATTGTATTTATTATCTTTAAGATGTACATTTACACTCAGTTTATACATTAAACACTAGTTTTATTACTTAATTTTATGTTTTATGTCGGATTTTTACTTTATTGTAATTTTTAAGTTGCACTGTTGTATGTCTAGAATCTAATTTCATTTTACTTGCATGCTTTTTCTTTTAAATACATACATGTTCAACCTGACTTGTTGCTTTAGAAAGAAAGAAAGAGAGAAAGAAAGACACAGAAAGACGGAAAGTGAAACCTGTGCTGCTTTCTGGTGCACAACAAATGTCTGGATCGTAGTTATGAAACACAGGCAGCAGTAAAACTATTAAAACAAGCGTCCCGGATAAAGACTCAGCACTTTCTGAGCAGCTGCAGGTTTTAGTCGGTGAGCAGCTTCCTGCTCCGCAGCCCGTGTGAGCAACTTTTACAGTCGGACGGTTAAACACAAGTTTCACAGGCTGATAAGACGCGCTGGAAGAAGAGAAGTCTTGTTTTCTTGTTGAAAGGAACAGCTCGTGGCTCCACCTTGCTAAGAGCTAACCTAACTTTAGCATCAGCAGCGCAGGCCTCGTCTAAATGAATGGGGGTTAAGTTAGGTGACGGTGCAGCACAAAGTAACGAACAAAGTCGCTCACCACACGGATCCGTACGCGCCGGAGCCCACCGGGGACAGGAGCTGGTACCGCTCCGGGACTTCCCATATCGTCTTGTTGACCTCCTGCCGATAAAACGTTGGTCTCTCTTTCTGCGACATTCCTGCAGAACCGACCGCCGACCACCGACTCGACTTTCCGCCGCGAGCTGCTCCTCCGAGCCGCGCGCTCAAACTTTACCCGCGTTAGGAGGGCAGGAGCCGCTCAGGGTGCCGCTCCGCGTCGGTAACGGGGCTTTAAACGACCGGAAAGTTACTGAATGCACGTTTTTAAAGCTTCACGCTGTTTGTTCCTCTCCGCTTCAGACAGCTCCAGAGATTTCACCCCGCTTGCAACACACGCCGCGAAGTCTCGCGAGAGTGAACGACTCGGGACAGCCGAGCTACGAGATTATAAGAATCTAATAAATTAAATTGTTTTTCTCGCAAGTAAAAGAAAAACTCATAAATATAAAACATCAAATGAATAAACTGAATTATATATTATACTTTTTAATCATGCCATTATCCAATAATATAAATAACTTTATATAAAAAGTACAAGATATATCGTAATAATTATAATAACAATTTTGTTATATATACTTAATAACAATATAATGAATTCAATTAATCTTTTGAGTACTTAAAATACCAAAAGTAAAAGTATATATTATATATATTATACATGTAATATAAAAATATATATTACTGACTTATAATTATTGATGTAGATTAAAAATAACTTAAATAATAGAATTAATCTTTAAAAAATTAAACTCGGCTTCTTCAGGGATTTGCAATATTTACTTAATTCATTACAAAAATAATTAAAAACTAATGGGGTTCTTTTTAAATAAAAATGTCTGTGTATATTATATGTTACCATGATAAGAATTGAGTTAATTATCAGATTTTATCATTTCTCTTTCTTCACCTTTACATCTGCATGTGATGGGAGTTTCTGTCTAGAATCTCATTTTTGCTTTTACTTTCATGATTTATATTTTTTTTTATGGATATTTAATTCTTTGAGGGAAACTGAGATCCAACATTTGTACATTTTGTTTCCTGTAATGGTTGTGCACATGATTATGAAATAAAACAATCAATAACAATGCATCATATTTTATGAGATAATCATGTGTTGTAAAATCTGCATCTCTAACAGATAAATGTACAAAAAAACACAAAAGAACTATAAAAAGACAAAAAAAGAAAAAGTAGAGCTATAAAGTGTCAGAAATCCTCATTTTATTCTTCCATGGAAATATGCAAAAAAGAGTCAATAAGTGTCAATATTTCAAACATAAAATTCACTGATTGTATTTTCTTAACTAAACTAACATTCCAAAAATAAGACTTCTTACATGGAGTTATTTTTTGTTTGCAATCAAGGCCACATAAAAATGCATATAAACATATAAAGTAGAGCCATAAAAGCTTAATATAATAAATGTGAAGCTGTGTAATTAAAATGCTTTGCAGTATGATCGTACAGAGAAAACACAGGCAGCGCTGGAGGTTTGTCTTCATAGAAAATGCTTTTCCTTCAAAATAAATCATATTATAACCTTTGGTGCAGCATATAAAAAAACAAAAACAGGGTAGCCTAATAATAAAAAAAGGAGGGAAATAGGAATAAAATAAAATACACACTCACAGTTATGTAAAAATGTCTCACACAGTTTGTAACTTTATCCACAGTTTGGTTCTTTTATCATTTTCTAATACACCACTGGGCTTTAAAACGACAGAATATCCCCAATATGGAGACTTTCTATTGAAATATTAGATTTGGCAACGAAATTTATGACAAATAATACTAAATAAAATGGTTTTATTATCTTAGAACTCCTGCAGTAAGATGAGTATTTTTATAATAAATAAAATGCTGAATTAAGCTTCATCTGAGTCGTCCTCGTCTCTTTGAAGGTGTGAAGACGATGATTTCAGGGGAACGGAGTCGAATCCATCAGATGTCCTCTGAAAACACAACGATAGAAACACAAAGCATGAGAGGGAGCAGCTCAGTGTGTGTGTGTGTGTGTGTGTGTGTGCTGACCTCTCTGGAGAAGGTTTTGATTTTGGTGAAGAAGGACTTCTTGGTGAGGTCCATGAGCTCGTCCTCTGCGTCCTCTCCCTCCATGATGGCGCAGCTGTCTGCGGTGGGCAGCTCGCACTCTTTCCCCCCAGAGTTCATCATCAGCTTGGAGTATTTATACTGCAGCCTGCAGCAGAGAGACAGAATACAACACGGTGAGACTACAGACGGTCAGTGTTTGAACCCACTCAAAGGCAGGATTCAAATGTATCTTTTCCTTTTATAATCGCTAAAAATCTACTGTTTAATGTAGAAAGAATCTGTGAAAAACAGGCATTATCGTCATAATTTGAATTTTCCGACAGTCCTTGAATGGGTCATGGGTTTCCATAAGGAAAAGTGACAGAAATGAGGCTTAAAATAGTGATATTTCTGTCAATATCTTTATTCTACGTGTCTCATTTCTGTTTGCAGATCATGTTAAACATCCTGTTTAGATTTCATATTAACCATTTGAACCAAATGTGTGTTTTTTTTAAAATATCGCCAAAAGTCCAACATTTATCGTAGGAAAAAACTGTAAACACAGGAATTATTGTCACAATTTAAACTTTCTAACAGTTCTCGAATGGAAGATCAATTACAAAAAGTAACCAATCGAGTCTTAAAATGTGTCTGTTAGTGTCAGAGTCTCTTTCTTCTTCATGTGTCCTTTAAAATCAAACCAGATCCTGTTAGAAACATTAAATTCTGCTCCTCAGAGACTCTGTGAAGCCAGGATTGATTCTGTTTACACAGAGCCCAGAGGAGAGGACAGGAAAGGCTGTTTACACAGAGCCCAGAGGAGAGGACAGGAGAGGCTGTTTACACAGAGCCCAGAGGAGAGGACAGGAGAGTCTGCACACATGATGGACAATATGTGGAGCATGCATGTTATTTCCCAAATATTAAAATTCAAACTTCTAGCCATGATTGTGCTGATTCCACAGAGCTGCAGGTCTCAGAGATTTATACAAATTTTATATGTTGCAGTGAAACACGAGGACACAGAGAGGAAATGTAAAAAGCGCTCTGACAGGTCATATGAAAAGTCTTACTTGCGCGTCTTCTTCCAGAAGTAGCAGCTGATGCTGATGAGCAGCACGGCAGCGATCGTTCCCGTGGAAACGCCAAACTTCAGCCAGAAGTCCAGAGTCACACACGCGCTGACTGTCTGCGCTGGAAGCGACTCTCCGCCGAAACACTGCAACGGCTGCTGCCACACGTAGGTGGTTCTCTGAAACACACACACACACACACACACACACACATACCTTCGTCACATATCACCTGATTCTAACAGTGTTTCCAATTTTTGTTTGAATGAGCTGCTGTGACCTCGAGGATAATCAGCCTCATGAAACTTTACAGACACAAACTACAGACTGAGAGCTTTCAGAGGATGTGTAGTTATGGTGCAGTATGTTAACAATAAGCAGGTTTCTCAGCAGGTTAAAGAGCAGAAGTGCTCGTCGTCCAATCACACAAAATCATTTTTGAAACCAAATCACAGCCTGTTGTTCCAAAGCTCTTGGTGTATTGACTTGGAGATGTTTTGATCATTTTCATCCATTCTTAAATCAAAGAAAAATGACCTAATGCTGCACCAAATGTTTGCAACATCAACCTAAAAATTGCTGCACCAACTTATGAGACAAAGTTGAGCTGGAAACGGACAAACATTAAAGTTCTGAATCCTTATATATGAGCAGAACATGTTGACTCTCAGATTTATCTCCAGCTTTCTGATGACGTTCGTCTCTTCTATGTGACATTTATTGTTGACCTGCTGTCTCCCCCTAAACACCCCCTGCTCACAGCCTCCAGCTCTCTGTAAATAAAGCAGAATGTGAGCTTCATGCTACCTGTATTCCCTGGACGCAGGCACTGACGATCTCTCTGTAGTGGTTCTTGGTGCAGAGCGGACACGCGTGCTGGCTCTGCCACAGGAAGTGGAACGTACAACCATCACACGTCCCCTCTGAACAGTTCCTGAGGAAGAAGATTGTAATCTTTATCATGTGACCTGTTGGCTGCTGTAACACAGTGAGTGTCAGATATAACGCTGTGGGTACCTGGGCAGCGTGATGCGGTCTTTGGCCGTCACTGTGGGGTCACACCTCAGCCTGATGGCGGCCGCCCGGCCCTGCTTACAGGCCTGAGTCGTCTCACTGGACCTGCGAATTATTAAAATTATTATTAAAGTATTTCTGATTCTGATTCTGAACACCACGAGCACAGAGACATGAAGGTCACAACCTCTGCTGGGGGATTTATTTCACTGTTTCTGATTTTATACTTCAGAACTACACATTAACCAATAAAATATCAATACAAAATCATTTAAAAAATACAAAATACAAGCTGAATTTCTCTGATAAATTATTATCAGATATATTAATTTCTAAAAAAAAAGTAATAAAACTTAATTTAATTCAAAATACTTCTCAAAGTGCCAACAGGTGACATTAATATTGGGGGAAATAATTGTGTCTCCACATATTATATATTTTTTTTAACAGCATCTAGTTATTTCAAATTGTTTCTTTTTTTTAATGAGACATGTAGAATAAAGAGATTTTGAAAGAAATATCCCAATTTTTGGTCACTATTTCTAATGGAAACTTAGGGAACTGATGATGTGTTCAAGGACTGTTGGAAAGCCCAAATTCCAATGATTAATGCCTGTTTTTACAGTTTCTTTCTACGTTAAACAGTCGATTTTTTGATTTTTTTTAACAAAGAAACAGACATTTAAATGTGGGGTTCAGAGGGTTACATACAAAGGATGAATTAAACCTAATAAATAATGGTACTCACTTGTAATAGAAGATGACGTCTGGCAGACTGGACGGAGAGGGAAACAGCCACTCCGGGGAGGAGACGCCGCTCAGGGTCGTGTCAGGCGTCACACCTGCAGAAGGAGTTTTCTTATTTTTACCTGGTAATAACTGAACAACCTCTAATTCAATCACACGTTAGATATGATTCTACATTCCCAGCACACTAAACAATATATAACATGTAATTAATATCCAGACATTTGAACACATCTGTCTGCTTGTTCCGGGTCGTTGGGGCAGCAGCCGGGCAGAGAACTCCAGATGTTCCTCTCACCAGGTAAATAATCCCTCCTGCATGTTCTGGTTCTGGCCTCTAACAGGATCGACTCTGTTTCTCACGCTGCCACCCGACAGAGGAAACTCATTCTTTCTCACACCTTTCTGCAAACCCACATCCTCTGTAACATCGTCTTGTACCGAGCAGAGCGTCCCCGATGATGAACGGCTGCGTGGACACCACGCTCTGACTCCTGATTTCAGAGGGAACCACGGTGGACTGGCACACGTAACCTTTGACCTCTTTGCCGCTCTCGGTCACATTGTCCACGCAGGCAGCCGGGACTCTGCTCTGTAAGGGAAACAACAGCGTGAAACGAAACTGGAAAAACAGGCTGGATGTTGAACTTTCTGAACAGATCATCGGTTACAAAAGTTATAAAAAGTGACCAAAAGAATGTTTAAATGTGTCGAATGGCAGATTGGTTCTGAAAGTTTCCATTAGAAAAAGTGACCAGACGAATGATAAATGTGTCTGTTAGTGTCAGAGTCTCTTTCTTCTTCATGTGTCCTTTAAAATCAAACCAGATCCTGTTAGAAACATTAAATTCTGCTCCTCAGAGACTCTGTGAAGCCAGGATTGATTCTGTTTACACAGAGCCCAGAGGAGAGGACAGGAGAGGCTGTTTACACAGAGCCCAGAGGAGAGGACAGGAGAGGCTGCAGACACGACAACACTGAAAATATGGCCCGTATATGGGGACCGATTTTTTTTCCAAATATTCATGACTCTTGTGGGCTCTTGGAAAACTGTTGTATAATTCGATTTAACTTTATAAACATTTACTTAGCAGAAAAATTCAACTTGCATTCCTTTTTTTCTGGTTTCTGTCGTTCTAACTGTGTTCTTCTGTCTGAGTTGTTCCTGATTGTGCTGATTCCACAGAGCTGCAGGACTTATTAAGAATTTTTTAGATTTTATATGTTGCATGAAACACAAGGACCCGTCCTCAGCATCAGGCCTCCTCACCTCCGTCCCACACAGAGCCAGGTTGAAGCGGTGGAAGTATCTGCGGCCCTTGCTGGTGAAGCGCGGGCTGCTGTGGGCGCCGGTGACGTTGGACAGAGGAGAGAAGTCGTAGTGCAGCAGCGCGCCTCCTCTCGATCGCACGTCCAGCGAACAGTCGCTGAGACAAGCGGTGTGAGCCTGCAGGACGGAGAGAGACACGATCTGATTACAGCGTCAGATCAGACAACTGGGAGAAACAGGTATCAGCTGGAGAGGGCGTCCACTCAGGGAACTCTACTCTCTGTTTGTTTTGTTCAAATCAAATATTTAAAGGGTTTAAGATGTGGGTTGATATATACAGTATCTGTGAAGTATTGTAAAAGAAAAGCTAAATGGGAATTGGATCTTGATACAGAGTATATACTACGGATAAAATACTTGTATTATTTTTATTTAAATTAGGCATATACATTTAATTTGTGTGTTTTACTCCTCTCTCTTTTTTTCCTTTTTTTTTAATATATATTTTTTTTACATTTTTTTTACTTTATTTTCAACAATGTGGATATGAAAAGAAATCAATTAATTACAAAAAATATATATATTATATTTCTATTTTATTTTTGCATTTTACTTTTCATTTTATGTAAAAAAAAAAAAGGTAAAAAGTCTGACAGCAAAAGTTTTCAAACACTTACCATCATATTAAAGTACAAAAACATTAGTTATTTATATATATATTTAGAAACAGATATTTACTGTTTATTATCTGTATTTTTAAAGAAATTATCAGTAAAATTACTTACGGTTGTTTCAAGTTATTTGATGGAGTGTTTTTACAGTTATTGTATTTTTACAGTGTGACTTTAGTGATTCAGGGATTATTGTGTATGTCGAGTTGAAGAGACGTTTCTGTTGCCGTCACCTGGTTCCTGTGAGTGTTGGGTCCACACCGGACGCACGCCGCCTCTCCGACCGTCTGATCCGTGCTGATGAAAGTGTTGGGCGGGCAGCTCCGACACACGCCCGACCCGCTGACCATGTAGTGGCGCGGCGGGCAGGGGACGCAGGCGGAGTCCGCCACGGAGGAGGTGAGGGCGCAGCGGCGGCACTGAGAGGCCACGCCCCCCATCACGTTGGTGATGTGGATGGAGAAGATCTTGGCAGTATCGGCGCTGTATTTCCTCTCCTGAGGGAAGAAACACGACACAGAGACGCTCGTTTATAAAGTCTGAGCTGCTTCTGTTCATGTTAAAGAGGACACAGAGCGTCAGAGCGCCCTCTGCTGCTCACAGCTGGAACTGATGCAAAAAAAACACAATACTACAGCCTGTATATTTATTTTGTTTCAGTCTTTTCCTACATGAATGCAAGTTACGTCGTTTATGTGTGTATATGATTGCATATATATACGTCTATATTGTTTCTTAATTTTCTATTCAAATTTTTGTTCAAATTCTACTGTAAAAAGTGAAGTAAAACAAAGGATTAAAGAAACATGGACAGCCATAATATTTTTTTCTCTCTTTTTTTTTGTGCTGAATTTAATGTCTCGACTTCTTGCAATCTTGCACATCTAATGTATGTGTCAAAATTTTTCCTCCCATTTTTCCCACGTTCTTTATTATTATTCAGCTTTTTACAGTATAATTGCAAAAATGAGGGTGTTTGGTTTTTAAAGATGAAAGAAAATGTAGAAATGCAATCGTACCCATACAAATATATACGACTAGAGTTGCACACATATGGAAAAAGATTTTTTTACACATGGTGTTTTAGGGAAATTATGCTATATCATGAGGAAAACGTAGCATTAACTTTGGATGTATTAATTATGTATTATTAATTATCAATTATGGTTAACATTGTTGTTGCTAATACTGCATGCTGGATGTGCCAGTTTACACTGTAAAAAAAACAGTGTTAACAGCCGTAAGTTGTTAGACAGATATTTCATTCCAAAATATAGATAATATACATGAAATATCTGTATTTATTTTTGTGTTTGGCAACTTTTTCTGCCAGACGTTTTGCTGTTTTATACGATTAAAATCTTTTTTAGTTGCCTTAATTTTACATTCAGCAATATGATGTGTATTTTAAGTATTTTTACACAGAATTTGCTGTAATCTAACATTAAAGACCAAGCAGCAGTTGGATAATACTTGAAAAAAATCATTAATGTCGCATTATATTATTTACAGATTTCAGGGTTAATATTTGTAATAAAAATAATTTCCTTTTTTTATGGCATTTGCACTTAACGTAGAAAAAACAAGACCCTATAAAAATAATACAGTAAAGTTTTACAGTCTAGTAAGAAGGCTGGATGATTGTTGAAATAAAACAACATATTCTGCCTGTTATTGTGTCTCACCGTGCTGAGCTCCTCCGTGCGCTGGAAGGTCCAGGTGAAGCTGGTGCTGCTGTTGCTCTGGATCAGGTACGAGTACGACTGCTTGCTGTTGCTGCCTTTCCAGTGCTCCACCACGTCGTTATTCCACTGGTTATAACCCTGCACACAAACACGCTCACTTCATATCCTGTTTACATTCACACTGAGGTCAAACTCTTCCTCTTCGTCTGTTTCCCTCACCGCCAGGAAGAAGAAGCTGCAGTCCGCCGTGCAGGTGGTCTTAAACACGAAGGTGATGCGGGAAAGTTCAGTCTTGTCGCTGTCTTTGGCCATGGACTGAGGCAGGCTGCAGAGACATTCATTCAACATTATTACTCAGGGAGAGGAAGAGGAGGGAGAGGTTTTGTTATGATGCACTTCGAGAGAATAGCTGAAATGTCAAAATAAAGTCAACTTTAATTCGATTATTTTTGCTAATCTTATTAATTAAAACACACAACACAAGCTGATTGACCTCACCTGTATCCAGGTACGTTCAGCGTGAGCATCAGGTAGTCTGTGTCCTGATCCCCGGGGGCCGTGTACACGTACTCTCCAGCCACCTCCCACGCTGTCAGCACAGGTCATATTCAAACATTATTTAAAAACAGTAACACACAGATGCACACAATAATACAGGTGGACATTCACCATCTTTAAAGTGGCCACAAGGAGTTTTTAACTGCACTGTAAACAAAAAAAATCATAAAAAAATATATTTTACAGATAAAATATGAATAATATACATTAAATATCTATAATTAAATAAATATATATATCTGTAGAAAAGGTAAGTGTTTGGCAACTTTTCCACACTTTTTTTATCGTTTTTTTTTTATTTATTTTTTTTACATTAAGATGGTTTATTTTTTTAGAATTCACGATAATTTTACATTCCACACAATTAAGTAATTGAATAATAATAAATAAATAATACCGTAAAATATATAGGATCAAAGCATAAGTTGTAAGGTAATAAAAAGTCTGAATGTGTGTGTTCATTTTTTACCTTTAAATAGTTAAAATAATCTCTTAGACCTTCGCAATCCTCATCAGATAAATCCTGTATTTGACTCTAAATCTCGTTTTATCTTTATCTGACACTTCTGTGTTCCAGATCATTGGTTTTTGGATGTTCAGTCAGTATGTTTCTGCCTGTGATGATTGTCGTTCTTTCTCTCTGTAAACTGTGCTGCTTCGTATGAAGAGTCTCACCCGTGCTGTGATCTGAATCTCCAAACTCTCGGCGGAAAATGGAGCTCTGCATGTTGCTCGGCATCGTGTTCCACCATTTGTACTCGAAACCCTCCACCGGCTCCGTGCCGACAGGACACATGGTGCAGTCTGAGAGGAAAAGAGTCAAGGACCTTTTAAATACAGGTTTAAATACTGTTTAACATTTCTAATAGATATGGATTTTCATGTTTTCTTTAAAATATTTCCAAAAGTCCAACATTTATCTTAGGTAAAAAGAACTGTAAACAGGAATTATTGTCAGAATTCAAACTTTCTAAAAGTTCTCGAATGGCAGATTAGTTCAGAAAGTTTCCATTAGAAACAGAAACCAAATCTTCATCTTAAACTGTGTCTGTTAGTGTCAGAGTCTCTTTCTTCTTCATGTGTCCTTTAAAATCAAACCAGATCCTGTTAGAAACATTAAATTCTGCTCCTCAGAGACTCTGTGAACCAGGATTGATTCTGTTTACACAGAGCCCAGAGGAGAGGACAGGAGAGGCAGCAGACAGGACAACACTGAATGTGGAGACCCAATTTTTCCCTAAATATTCGTGACACTTGTGGGCACTTGGAAAAGTGTTTTATATATAAATTCTATTTTATTCCAATTAAAAAAATAATAATTTATCAGAGAAATTCAACTTGTGTTTCTCCTTTTTTTGTGATTTCTGTCATTCTAACTCTGTTATTCTGCACAAAGACATGTTTGAGTTGTTCCCACTTCTAGCCATGATTGATTCCAGAAAGCTGCAGAACTTATAGATTAGATTATATATATATTTTATATTTATCACAGTGAAACACAAGGACACAGAGAGTAAAATGTAAAAAGAGCAGCTTGTTGGGGTTCAGAGGGTTGAACCTGGACTCCTTCTAATGACCAGCAGGGGGCGACTCACTGGTTACAAAAATAAGACGACCCTGCCTCTTACTTCATTTACCTTTAGAGTACAGGGAGCATGCAGCGTGTTACCTGTCCCGTTGGAGTAGAAACCTTTGCCGCAGGGTTCACAGGTGGACGAGTTGGAGACGGAGAAACCCGGGTTACACGGGGGACACGTCTGCATCTCCCCCGACGCCGGCAGCTTCACGGCGCCTTCAACGGTCTCGCTGCAGATCTTCGGCTCGATCCACTTGTACATGAGCTGAGTCTGACACATGAATACATGAAATCAGCCACCAGATGCTCTCAGAGACACAGAGCATTCATATGAAAGGAAACGGGATCGTCAGAGCAGGTGGCTGAGCTGAAACCTCATGAACTCTGTCTCCTCGTTACCTTTCCCTGTGAGTCACAGGGCGTGTGCGTGTAGAAGTAGTCACTGTTTGAACACGCGGGTCTCGGTTTGCAGATCCCTGAAGCAGCCACTGGAAAAACAGAGGGGGG
>CAFUXE010000483.1:348416-360509 GCA_903364295.1 Serranus cabrilla
GTCAGCTCACATTAAGATCCACAGATAACACAAACGTCACACACTTCATGCATGCAGATGTGTGTGTGCATGCTGAACAGCTGTCAGTTCACACAGAGCGTGCAGAGCAGCTTCACCTGCGTATTTATCCGCCTCACACTGATGGCAGACCGTGGCGCCCTTGTTGGAGAAGGTGTCGGCGGGGCAGGGGCTGCAGTGGGCGGAGCCTTGCTTTGCGCTGTAGGTGCCGGGTTTACAGTGGAAACACTCGGAGGTGTAGGCCACCCCTGCAGGAAAACACACCAAAGGACTTTAATCATTAACAGGAAACAGTTGAACAAATGTTCAGAGCTGCAAAAACAAACACGGCAAAAAGTCTGGCAGCAAAAGTTCAATAACAAACATGTTATTTTACAGATAATGGAAATTAGAGCCAGACAGGAGAAAAAATGAGCAGGAGAAAAAAGTTGAAATGTCAAAAATAAAGTGAACTTTTTGAGTTCAGTAAAGTTGGAAAGTCATCAAATATAGAGGAAATACCTGTATTTATTTATTTATTTATTTATTTATAAGTGTGTGTGTGTGTAATAATCAAATTTTTTTGTACTCTAATATGACAGTAAGTGTTGTATATTATGTATATATATTTTTTATTTACATTTAATTTAGTTTTACTGTAAAATAACAGAAAGTTGCCGTAATTTTACATTCAGCTATATGATGATTTTTTCTTTTTTGGGGGCATTTTCACAAAGAATTCACTGTAATTTAACATTCAGGAACAATAAGTAATTGAATTATACTTTAAAATAAAATAAGATAAAAAAAATATATATATATATAATACCTTATTAAAAATAAGAATAAGAATTGAATATATTTTATTTTTTATGTTATCGATTTTTATTTTATGAATATTTATTTATATTGCCAATTATCCACTATTTATTATTATTATTATTATTATTATTATTATTATTATTATTATCTAATACCGGAAAAACCTTTAATGTCCCATTAATAGATGTATTTATTTATTTAATGATAAAAGTAATTTACATTTTTTATGACATCTTCACTCATTGTAGAATAAACCAACCTAATAAAATAACCAGTGAACTTGTTGTGTACCTGAGATGGCGATGTTCTTCAGCAGCACAGGTTTCACGGCTCCGCCCTGCAGAGTGAACGCGGTGGTTTTCCAGTACAGCACGTTGTTGCCGCTGCTGAGCTCCACCTGAGAGCAGCGAACGGGAACATGAGCACAGAGGAAAAATAAAACCAGCTCATGAAATTCAGCTCACACTGACCTTGTACTTGCTGAAGGAGCTCTCAGAGACTTTCATCCAGCGGCTCTCTGAGTCTGTGGACTGACACTGATCGTTCTGAACCTGCAGCAGGACGAAAAGGGGCCACAGGTCAACAGAAAAACAGTCAGTCCCCGAAAAACAGCTGGAATCTGGACACGATGCTGAGAACGGAGCTCTCAGTCAGGACAGAGAGGACGGTGGATCATTTCATCCTCTGTTTTCCTGAACATCTCTGCAAATGTTTAATTTCTCTACAAAAATGAATAATTTCCTTGCACATTTTTAAATTTCTCTGCACACTATTCATGTCTTGCAAATATTTAATTTCCCTGCGAAGTCCGATTTCTCTGCAAATGTTCAATATTTTAGCAAAGGTTTTAATTTCAATTCAGATTGTTTTATGTCTGGCCTCTGTGTTATGGGTTAAGTTTGATTTTTTATGTATGTATAATGTTTGTTCAATGTATGTTTACATGCTGCTACTGGATGCTTGAATTTCTCTTGTGATAAATAAAGTATCTATCTATCTATCTATCTATCTATCTATCTATCTATCATTTATTTATGACATATTTATGACCACTTTCTCCCTGAAGCTTTATCTAAATACATTTGAGGCAATATGGCAGAAATGGAAAGTGTACATTTCCCTAAAACAACCTTCTTTTGTTTGGATCTTTTTCTATATGTCTGCACGTCCAGCAGTATATATGTGGGTATGACTGCATGTCTAAATGTCTATTAATAATAATAATAATAATCATAATAATAATAATAATGCATTATACTTATATAGCGTTTTCAGGACACTAAAAGACGCTTTACAAAAAGATAAAGATTATTATTATAATTTTTTTGCGTCTTTAAATGTTCAGAATTGTTCCAAATGCTAATAAATAAAGAATAAAAACAATCGCTCACGTAGAACTCGAAGTAGATGCTGCTGTCGGGGTAGAAATACTCGAAGCTGACAGTTCCTGGTTTCTTGAGGCTCACAGCGTAGAACAGCGTCGCCGTGCACTCGTCCGTGTTCGAGGCCACGAAGTCGCCTTGAGGCGTCCAGGTGGAGCTGCAGAGCCACAGAGTGAGACACACGTCCAGCACGGACAGAGGAAATGAAGAGCGGCGTGGACTCACTTGAAGCAGTTCTTGTGGGTGTCCCAGTCGTGCGTGGTGATCCCGTGGGTGACGAAGCCCGGCGGCAGGCCGTCCCACTCATCGAAGGCCACGCCGGTGCCCAGAGAGTAGGTCCCCGCAGCGCAGCGCTGACACTGCTGGGAGCGCATGTCCAGGAACTCACCGTCACTGCAGGAGAAGGCTGACAGCACGAGAACATGAGAGGACGATCATCAATCATAATCTAATATCTGCACATTAACCCTCTGAACCCTCTGTTTACATCTTCCTCTCTGTGTCTTTTAGTTTCTCTGCAATATATAAAATGTGTATAAATCTGTAAAAAAATAAAAATAAAAAAAATCTGAAAAAAATTTAAAAAAACAAGTTGAGTTTCTCTGATAATTTTTTTTTTTTGGAATAAAATAGATAAATATAAATATGATATAAATACAACACTTTTCTTTGTGCAGAATAACACAATATATTATAATGACAGAAATCATCAAATAAGAAAGAGCATAAGTCAAATTTCTCTGATAATTAAACATATATACAATAATTTCAATCAAATGGAATTTATATATAAACACTTTTCCAAGTGTCACAAATATTAGAGGAAAACTGGGTCTTCACATATGTGGCCTTAATCTTTTTTTGACAAAAATGTTTTTTTGCCCCAAATCATATTTTAAATACTTGGTTCAGTTTATTGTGTTTTTTGAAAAACCTTAAAATAAATGAGTTCTGCCATTACTGTAAGAGGGTGAAACAAAATCTATACGTCTATAAATTGCAATTAAATGAATGAATATTTACAATATTTCATGATTATTGGGGAAAATTATGTCTCCACATTATATATATATATATACATTGAACTATTGTCCTGTGTGCAGCCTCTCCTGTCCTCTCCTCTCAGCTCTGTGTAAACAGATTTGACGATCTGACGATAATGCCTGTTTTTGCAGCTTCTTTCTATGAAGAACTGTTTTTTAAAGAGCATAAACATGTCAGAGAGTTCAGAGGGTCTGATACAGACTGAGGTGTTGGATGAACTCACTGCACTGAGTGCCTTTGACTGGGTCTGGGAGTCCCGTGCACGTGTCGGCTTTGTTGGGAACCGCCACCCTCCACCGCGAGCCGAGCACGTCACACTCTGTGTACTCAAAGTGATAATCCGACTGCAGGGACAAAACACAGCTGTTAGTTTCACAGGCTGCTGAAAAACACTTCACACCAGATGTTGGACTCGGTCATCATTCTGCAGGTCACAAGTCACTTTTAAGTCCATTAACAAAGTGGTTCTGTGGAATAAAGTGTCAACATGCTGAGAATAAATAGTTAGTTTACTCAAGAAATACACAGATTTATGGCAAACTTTTTAACCCTCTGAACACAAACGAGCTGTTTTTTACTCACTGTGTCCTTGTATTTCACTGCAATATTTAAAATATATATATATATAAAATCTACAACTCAAACATGTCTTTGTGCAGAATAACACAGAGTGACAGAAATCAGAGAAAGAAAATGAGAAATACGAGTTGAATTTCATGCTAAACATGTTGAACTATGTCCATGCAGCCTCTCCTGTCCTCTCCTCTGAGCTCTGTGTAAACAGCCTCTCCTGTCCTCTCCTCTGGGCTCTGTGTAAACAGCCTCTCCTGTCCTCTCCTCTGGGCTCTGTGTAAACAGAATCAATCCTGGCTTCACAGAGTCTCTGAGGAGCAGAATTTAATGTTTCTAACAGGATCTGGTTTGATTTTAAAGGACACATGAAGAAGAAAGAGACTCTGACACTAACAGACACAGTTTAACGTTCAGTTTGTTACTTTTTGTAACAGAAACTTCCGTAACCTATGATCCATTCAAGGACCGTCGGAAAGTTGAAATTCCGAAGATAAAGCTTTTGTTTGTTTCTTTCTGTGATAAACTGTTAAAGTCTATTTAGATTTAGTTTAAAGTCTGAAACTCCAAAGCCCACAGAGAGACACAGCATGTGAACAGTGAACAGAGCTGCTGTTGGTTTTAAACCTCCTCTGGAATCTCTCCTCCAGAAGCAGACAAGCCTCTTTTCCAAATAAAAGTCGGGCTAATATTTGCCCAGCAGGCCGTCTGCTCTGTTGTTTTAATCTCCCTCATCAGGATGTGCTGCTCCTCCCCAGACCGCCCCGGGGTTGTTTGCTCGGCTGGGGGGACGCAGGCTGATCGGCCCGGTCCTTCCTCAAACATTTCACCTGCATCAGACACAGCAGCGGCTCAGGTATGATGATGTCATCAAGATGTGACACGATGTTAGAGGTGATCTCACTGTTATCATGAGATCTGGGAATGCTCTGGTGCATTCCCAGATCCTGCTTCTGAAAAGAAGATGATCCGGACCTCTGAAGGCGGTAAAGAGACGTTTTTTTTCTGGTAAATTAGCCACTTTAATCTCAGAAAAATTGCTTTTTTTTTTTGGTAAATTTGTGACTTTTTGTGATGACGTTAATCCAACTTTGCAAAGTGAATCAATCTGCTTTCTTGACAAAAACAACGTTGAAAAGTTTTCAACTATAGTATGATTTTATAACTTCAAAGAGCATTTTTCAAGTTTTTTCTCATAAATCTGTGAGGGTTTTATGGTAAGTTTTCTTTTTTTTCTCGTATATTTCAGATTTTTTTTTTCTGGTTAATTTGAGACCAACCTTGCAAAGCGAATGAAGCGGCTCCTCTGAAGAAAAACAGCAACATTTTTTCTTGCAAATTTATCAGTAGAATTTCAGAGATCTGAGATTCTCGCAAATTTGTGAGTTTTTTTCCTGGTAAATTTGTGAGTTTTTTTTTCTGGCAAATTTGTGAGTTTTTTTCTGGTAAATTTGGGATTTCTTTCCGGCAAATATTTGAGTTTTTTTCTCATAAATTAGTGAGTATTTTTGAGTTTTTTGCGGCAAATTTAACACTTAAATCTCACAGATTATCCATGTTTTTTCTCGTAAATGAATTACCTTAATTTTATGTTTTTCTCTGAATATTCCCCCCCGGCTCCTTTATTTAAATGTTTTATTTTACCTACTAAAGTCCTTCCATGCCATCGTATGTATGTCTACATGTGTGTAATCTTTCTGCTCTGACACCTGAAACCAGCCGTGATCTCGGCGTGATCTCTGTAAGAAGCGGCCGTGATGCTTCAGGCCGACTGGAGGTTAACGTGTTAATGTGGGTTAATGTTTAACTCCTCCGGCTGTGTTTTCATGTGGAGCTGCTGCATTAGCTGAGGTCCAGGTATCAGGTGGACGTGTGTCTGGGTGGGAGGATGTGATGTAAAAATGCATTGAAGTGGAGATAAACAAACATGAGGAAACCAAGGGAACGGGACATAATGACCTCCGTGGAAACAGACTTCATCCCCAAATCATCATCACCTGGAGCCCGGAGGCTCCGGTTACAGGCTCTCCCTCCCTCCAGCCGTGATAATGTTCACAGTGAGCTGATAAAACACAAACGTCTGGAGTAAATTCAAACTGTTATGCAAAGTGCAGCAGGTATCGTGCAGCTCGGCGGAGGGCGAGTGCAACATATGGAAGTGAAACAAGTGAGAAACATCCACAGGAACACCGGAGCACAAACAACATGTGTTCATTTCCCACTTTACTGCTCACATCCACTGTTGGATTAAAAACTGTAAATGTTCTCAAATATTTACTCTGAAAGAGGAAAAGGATCAGGGCAGGCAGAAGGACAGAGGAACAAAAAGAGGGTTGTTCTATTTTCTATTTTGCCCGACTTATTGGTACGGGAACAACAAATCTTTTCCAAACTCAAAAAGTTCTTCTTATTATATTATATATATTTTTTTTTTTTCTGGAATTTGTCCCCCTTCTAGTTATTTTATGTCTCCTGCCGGCCCTAATCCTCTTCTGTAATGATAGCATTTGGAAACACTTTAAAAAAGAAAAAAAGAAAAGGATATATAAATAAAAAACAGTAAAATTAATTTAAATTTAATGTAAAAAGAAATTGTATTTTTTTTATTCTTAAATAACAGTAAACAACCATATGTTATTTTACAGATAATTTATTTAAAAAATAAATATCTGTATTTATTTAAGTAAGTTCTGGTAACTTCTTTTTTTTTACGATTTCTTCTTACATTAAATGTAAACTTTTACTGTAAGAAAACAAAGTTTTCTTTTACATTCAGCAATTTGACATATATGTTTTTTTATTTAAAAAGAAAATAGAATTCACTGTAGTTTAACGTTCAAGACAATTGAGCAATTGACTAAAACTGTAAATATAAAATGTTCCTTTAGAGATTTCAACAGTAATAACTTTTACAGTGCAGGTTATCAGACACACGGAGGATATCTCTCAACATTTTCATCCGTTTTGTTGGATTTAAAGACTGTTTCACCCACTGCTCAAACAATTCACCTGATAAAACCTTGATTAAATTCTCTGTAAACACTAAAAACGGTCTGATCTGCTCACCTCTTTGCACATGGGCAGGTCCGCGGCGGCTCGTGCGGACAGCAGCAGGTGCAGCAGGTGCAGCAGGTGGAGCAGGTGGAGCAGCAGGTGAGTGTTCCGGCTTCGCTGCATCGTCGCCGCCTGTCAGAGCTGAAGTGATGCGGACGGATCAGCGGAGACCTGACCTGCGCCCTCAGGTGCTGCCGGGGGCGGGGCTTCGCTCTGACCGCTGATTGGCTGCTGTTACTGTGAGTCACCTTTAATGTCGGACTGATGATTCGTGTTTATCTGACTTCAGGACAGGAATCAGACATTTAGTCCACACATAAAAAAATATATTTTCCAGACATGTACCGTTATATTTCACAGGGTATTATTTTATATTTTTCTATATTAAATGTGAACCATAACATGGAAGATTAAATCTGTAAATTAATATAGTGGGGCATTATTATTTTAATTATTTTTACTGTATTATTTGATTGTTAAACGGTCCTTAATTTTAAATGACAGTAAATGATACGTAAAAAAAATTTAAAAAAAATACACATCATATTGCTGAATGTAAAATTAAGTTACTTTCTGTTTTCTTACAGTAAAAGTTCAAATTGAATCTTAAAAAAATGCAAAAAGAAATAAAAAAAAAAAACATGTTGCGAAACACTTACCGTCATAATCAAATTTTTAAAAACTTAATTATTCTGCTATACAGATTTTTAATACAGATATGTACTGTATATTATCAGTATTTTTAAAGAAATTATCTGGAAAAAAATGGAAAAATAGAAAAAAAAAGCGTGTTTGCTTTTGTGACATACGTGGTGGTTTATTTTTTATTTTATTTTTTCCCTTTATTTCTTTAGTTTTTGTTATTCCTGACAATATACGGGCGATATAAACTTTCTTTGTAATGGTAAAAAAAAAAAAAAAAACGGCAGAAAATCTTCGCACAGAAGTTGGAACCTTGAAACGCATAATTATAAATATATATGAAAATAGCTGCATTTCCCTGACAGATTCAGTGTATCCGTCTATTCTGTATTTATGTTTTAAGTCCACTACTCGTTTTATTATGAAAGGTTAAACCGGAAGTTTGCGGTTGCTTAGAAACCGGGTTTTAAACATTCCAGAGAGGTTCGTAATTAGCCAAAAGATAAAAAACAACAACAAACATTTCGGACATATTTCGTCAGTGAACATGTCAAAGTGTGAAACCAGCTTCACTCAGGTACGTTTTTCTACTTATAAAAACTTACTGTTCGACTTTTTTTTCGTGTTATTTAGACAAAACAGAAGCTAAATGCACAGAAAGGTAACAAAATACGACCTGGGAAAGAAGTACAAGGAAATGTCTTCTCCTCCATCTGAAGTCTCTCATTATTTTTTATTTTTCTTCTTTATAAATTAAACATTTTTGTTCTAATAAAAACACAGAAGCTATCTGCTAAATCAAACGTCTCTTCGCGAGATTTATTTCGAAATATACATTTAATAACTACAATTATCTTTTACGATTTTCTTTACATAAAATTACCTTTTTTTTTTACGGTAAGAAAAAACTAAAACAGAAAGGTGCCTTAATTTGTACATTCAGTAATATGTGTACTTTTAAAAACAAACATGTTTTGCATACAATTCACTGTAATTTAACAAATCAAATCAAAATCACTTTATTTATCCCCAAGGGGAAATTCACTATTTTTTAAATTAATATTTAATTGAATGTAATTAATTTGAATTCGATGTTGAATTGAATTTTTAAAGTCAGTAACATTCAAGACATTTTAAATAAAGAAAAAGAAAATCTATAACGTCCCATTCAACGTCTATTTATGGTTAATTTAAGTAATTCACCTTTTTTTTATGTAGGCATTTACACTTATTGCAGAAAAAACAAGAAAACCCTGTAAAATTATACACTAAATGTCTGGAAAAAATATTTTTTCACAGTGTGATTTCCATGTATTTTTGTGATGATTTTCATCCTGCAGAGAAAATCACATGACAAACCGACTCACCTCGCGCATGCGCAGCAGCCGTGGAGCCGCCTCCATGACGCGGCCACCTTAGCGAGCTCCCTGCGGAGCGTCACGCGCGAGGAGCGTCAGGTAATCTCGATCATAAACCAGGAGAAATAATTTCAGGGGAGGAAGTTTAATGTGCATCTGTTTGTTCAGGCTCCGGTTTCACACGACAGCCTCGACTTCCAGCTCCGGTCCGTCTACGACCACCACAAGGACTTCTTCTGGCACAAGAACCAGGTCCTGTACCAGAGGGAGACCGTCTCTGAACAGCACAGGTGGGTCAGGCTTTTATTTTTTTATATTTATATATTTTTTGGGGTTATCATATTAACATTGCTTAAAAAATAAAATGAAATGTAAAGATAAAAATGTAAAAAGGAAATTCAAAACATGTGTGACTTTCCAAAAAGATATTTTTTTTGTATTTTTATATTAACTTTGTTACATTGGGGGAAAAATTAAAAAAGGTAAAATAAAAGAATTAATAAAAAAAAAAAAGTGAAAAGGTAAAAATGTAAATTAAAAAAAGGAAATTCACGACAGGTGTGACTTTTAAAAAAATGTCATTAATTTCATATATATATATTAACATTATCACATTGGTAAAAAAATAAATAAAAAAAGGTAAAATAAAAATATTAAAAAATCGTAAAAAAATGTGGTGAATTTATTTTTCCTATTAACTGTCACATTGGTTTAAAAAAGTACAAATAAAAGAATATTTGTATATATATATATAATATATAAAGGGAATTAGAAATTCACCATTTAAAAAAGAAAACCATCACAGGTGAGTGAAACTTTTATTTATTTTTTATAAATATTTTGGGGACTTTTTAAAGAAAAGTTGCCAGACCGGAAAAAATCTGATTTTAAAAAGGAGAAAAAACACACATCAAATGATTAAGCCTGCCCCAAAATCTTATTTAAGTTACAAAAACACTGATATGTACATCATATAATCATCTGAAACGTTCTCAAGTCAGTCTCCTCACTTCATTAAATATCCGACAGTGTGAAGTCACCGTGTTAATCCATCTTTTTATGTTACAGGAAGCAGGAAAACACGCTGGAAAAAGAAGAAGAGAGAGACATCAGAGTGTGGGTCGACCCTCAGAGGCGCTCCATTTACAGCATCAAGTGACAAACAGCCACCAAATCACTGAAATCCTGAGGTGACATAAAAAAAACACAGATCCCAGACTGATGAATCTGCTGTGTGTGCAGAGAGGTGCGTCCCAAATCCCAAAACAAAGCCCTTTGTTTCCCTCCACAGGCGTTTACACACGAGGCCACACCAGGAGAAACATGATGGCAGCTTCATCTCACGGCTGATAATAAGGAGCTCTGATTCCTCTTTACAGACCTGCTCGCTTTACGCTCAATAAATGTGGCAAAAAACTGTTTCTCTCACAGCAATATTTCTGCATCCTGTGTCCCTAAACAGCCTGTGAGCCTCTTTAATGTTCACTAAGAAATACAAATGGTTTCAACTGACAATTGCTGCAACTTTTGGGACATAGTGGAGCTGGAAATGGACAAACATTAAACACATTAATAGGTTTAATTCATTATTAATAGTCTTTTTTATTAGATATCTATGAGCAGAACATGTTGACTCTCAGATTAATCTCCAGCTTTCAGATGATGTTCGTCTTTTCTATGTGACATTAATTGTTGACCTGCTGTCTCCCCCTAAACATCCATAAAAGAGTGTGTTATAAAAGAGCAAAAATAAGGTTTATTTCTGCATAATTTAACAGCTTTGAGCTCCACAGATGCAACTCATCAGTTAGTGAATCTTTAAATTAAGACCTTGGAGTTTCAGTCCATATTTCACCCTTTTTCATTAGTTGCAGCTCCGTATTTCTTCCTATTTTCTATGTAGTTTGATGAAAATAACATGAAAACGTCTGTTTATATTTCTTTATACTGTTCTTCAGTAAAGCCGACCTGGTATGAATAAATGTTCTGAATCCATGTAACATAACCGTATATTTTATTAGAATATAAAAACACATGTTCACTGTTTTTGTATTAAAGTGTTCAATCTGAACCAAACGGTTTCTGTGTTTTACTCACTGAGGCTCGGCGGCTTCACGCTCGGGCTTTCCTCTGCAGCCGCCTCCTCCTGAACGCGTCCTCGTCCCACTGCTGCGGAGGAAGCATCTGGCTGCCGTTGTGGACGCAGTGGACGGTCATCTCGTCGGCGTACTGCAGGTTCTGCAGCAGCTGAAGACACACAAACACACATTCACACACATTTTACACCTGAAGGCAACAGACACAAACTGCAGTAAATACCTGTTTATTTATACATCCAACACTGACATTTATATGGAAACACGTCATGTTTTTAAAATATTAACCCTTTGAAGTTTTGAGCTATTATGTCGGTTTTTAATCCTTTTTATTCTGCCTGTTTATACCTCTAAAAAAGCACAGCCTCCCCTTTAGGACCTGATGATTATTGTTTCATTTTGACTGACTGGATCAACATTAAGAACCCAAAAAAAACATAAAATCTGACTTTAAAAATGAGGTTTTTTCACTTTGAACAGACTGTCACGCTCAGTAAATCATTTTAAATGTTGGTTCTAAATCTAACAATAAAGAAAATCAATTTCTATATTTTAAACAAAATATATTTGACCTTATCTCCATCATCAAGAAATCACGTGATCTGATCAGACCGGCTTGATTATGTGCAACAATCTAACTCAAATCTGCCTCCTCAGATCTAAATCCTTTGCTCTTATTGAAGTCGGTGTTGGTTGAAATGAGGCTGATGTGAGCAGTGAGAGTGAAAGGTGGTAAAATCTAAAACAAGGAGCTGGAAGAGCTCAGGTCAAACTGAGGAGCTGCGTTAAATAACAATACATTTGATTTATTTATGCAAATAACAACGTAGTACAAAATGTAAAAAATGAACCAAAACACTGACAGCAACAAAGATCTCGGGTCGTTTATAATAAAAAATAATAGAATAAATGTGAAGGAAAATATAAATCTAAACTAAAAAAAAGAAATCAGATTTGAATTCAGATCCAAACTCGGATGGGAAGATATCAATGAAAACATAAAGAAAACTGACTGGACTGAAAACAAATAAACTAAATGAAAATCCTGCAAATAATCCATTTCAAGCTAAATCTGTGCACTGGCTGAGGGTCAGCAGTCATGTGACTCACCTTGGGAGTGATGAAGAA
>CAFUXE010000483.1:376167-393088 GCA_903364295.1 Serranus cabrilla
ACTCTTTTGTAAGTAATAATCTAATATATTTTGGGATTACATTTATTATCTAAGAAATTATAGTTATCAACAAACAGAATATCAGCTGTAGGCATTGCGAGAGAATATGGAAAAGTGTAAAATGTGCAATGATAATAATAATCTTGTTATTATTATAATAGGTACTTTTTTAAATTCACAAATTTATTTTTTAAAAAGTTGCTCCAAACTTTGTCTTTCAACAGAGGTGCCTAGAGACTAACTAAGTTACTTTGGTCATATTTTATTACTTATTTGGTTATTTTATTATTATTAATTTTTACGAGTTGTGTGGTTACTCTGGTTTTTGTGTTCTGTTATTGTGTTGAAAGCGCTGAATAAAGAGGAAAAGAAATACTCAACAAAAAAATCCTTGTATGTGAAAACCTACTTGGCCAGAAGGTGGCGGGAACGCGCCTGAAGCTGTTTGCTAACCGCCATGAAACAAAAGAAGAAGAAATGTCCCATGATTCATAGCGGCTTCAGCTTTATAGCCGACCCGGAACTTCTTCGCGCTTCAGAGTTTGAATGGCGTCTGAGAGGAATACTTGTGTGAGTGTCTGGGCGAGTGAACGTGTGAGTGAACGTGGCGTGTTTGTGAGAGTGAGTGCGTACTTTAAAAACCTACACAGTGATCTTATTTGATCTGGTCCGGGTCTCGGCTCTGCTCGGATCAGAGATGATATGAAAGCAGCTCTGGAGCCTCCGAGGCGGTGAGCAGCAGCGCGTTACCGTAAGGGCCTCCACGCTCCGTGCTGTGGTCAGAGGTGATGAGTTGATCAGATATACTAGTCCGGGTGAGTCCGGGTCCAACCCGGGCTCCACTGTGGACGATGAGTAAAGAGGCGATTCTGATCTAACCACAGCCGGAAGCAGCGAGGATCCCTGAGGGGGCACCGAGCCATTGTTTATGTAACAATCTGAGGGTTTGATCGCCTAAAATACGAATAAATGCAAAAGGTAACGGATAACTACCACCTGGAAGCTTATTTTCCTTTAAAGATCGCCAAATAATATAGTTTATAGTAGGAAAAGTTGAAAAAACTAGTCTCAATTAGACGAAAGTTTTAACATTTCAACAGAAACTAACGTACGCTATGATCCGTTCAAGGACTGTCGGTAAGTTCTTATACAGCTTCCTTTTACGACAAAGGTGTATTTTTGACGAGTTAAAAAGAAAAAGCACAGGTTTCAGAGGGTTAAGCTCGAGTTTGTTACATTTACTGATGGAAGCATTTGTTGTAAATGATCATAAGGAAGTTGTAAATCCATCAAAAAGTCTAGTGTATACAGTTTTGGCTGTGTTGGGTGAAATCCCCGGCTGTGTCATGTAGAGTCCGTTTAGTGGGAATAAATGCAGAAAGTAAGTGTTGGATTTTCAATTTTCTGATAGTCTTTAAACGCATTGTGTGCGACAAATGCTTCTGAGAGTAAAGATCTAGTGTAATCTACTCAGTCATTTGGACAAAGGGTTCATGCTTTGTGATGTTAACCATCTGAACCCCACCCAACCCATTTGAAATGTGTTTTCTTTAAAAGACCACCAAGGATACCACTTTATAATGAAAGGGAACTGTCCAAACGGGCATTATCATCAAAATACAAACTTACGACAGTCCTTGAACGGATCATAGGTTGCAAAAGTTTCCAGTAACAAAAACGAATCTTAAAATGGTGTTTCTGTAAAAATCACTTTATTCTACAAGTTGTATTGTTCGTGTTCATAACTCCTGTTTGGTCTGTGACTGTTTGTTACAACTGTAATGATTGGCTTTAATGTTTGTCTATTCATGTCATTAATAAAATGAGAAAATAAAGTATCAGCATCATTTGCATGGTCAAGCACAACATAATTCTGCAACTTTCTAATGTATTTTCATATCACACTGCAACACAAATTACATATTGTCAAATGCTTTATAGTGAACTTAAAATAAGGGAGTTCATCTGCATAAACTGGATATATGCAAAGTTAGAAAAAGTACTATAACATTACATTTAAATAATACTTTAAGATACTTTAACCACTCTTTAAAGTTCAGTTTTTCACCCTGTTGGTTGAATATTTCACCTCACAGCAGCTATTGGACAGTTTTCTGTTGTTCAACAGACAAAATTAACAAGGATCCTTCATTGAAAACAAAGTCGGTGGAGATTGTTTTTGGGTTTAAAGTGGCGCACTGTCGCCCTCATGTGGTCATTCATGGGAACTGCCCTTTGTTTCTCTTATAATTCGTAAAATGTAAATTCAACACTGTGCAGTTAGAAAAAGTTGGGGGAAAATATATTAGTTAATTTCCAGAAATGCATTGCATTATTTTTTACGTTTTTTTAATTAAATGGCACAAAACAATTAATTACAAATATTAACCTAAAATGGAAGATGTAATGTGTAAATTAAAATAATGGGATGTTATCAATTTTTTTAATGGTTTTGAATGTTAAATTACAGTGAATTCTGTCAAAAGTTTAAATAAACAACTTGCTGAAAATTTAGTCAAATTTCTGTTTTCTTACAGTAAAGTTATAAATTGAATGCACAAACTTGGCAGTCAAAAGTAAAAACGTTTCCAAACACTGTCCTTTTAAAGTAAAAATGATTTGGATATATTTCAGATAGAGAGATTTTTAAAGTATATTATTTGTGTTTGTAATTATCTTGTAAAACAACTTATTTGATGGTAAGTGTTTTTTAATATTTCTTTTGTGTACTATATAAAAACAATAAGGCATGAAACCTGCTGTAACACAATGAGGCAGATAACCAGGACGCAGAGGATTAAACTGAGCCAGCAGCAGGTGGGGAAGGTTTAACTGTAACCTTTGCTGCCTGAATTTGTCCAGTTTTTAATGATTTGTTATTTTATTTTGCAGTATATTTGACTCCAAACAGAAAGCGACTGACAGAAAACAGAGGAAAACATTTACGATTACAGCCTGACAGATAAATCAGCTGACTGATATTAACCTCAATCTGTATAATGCAGAAAATGTTGCTTGGCGTGGTTTAGAAATGGTGCTAGCTATTTTTTTATTATTTAAAAAAAAAAATCCACAATTAACAAACTGAACAATAATGATGTTGGTTTAGCCATTTATTTCATTACAATTAATTATTTATTTCAATAATATTATAATATACATTTTTATTTTAATGAATTTCCCCTCAGGGATGAATACAGTGATTTTTATTTTGTTATTTACAATGTTAAGTATAATTTAATAAAGTTTTATGTTTGAGAAAGTCGTTCTCTAGGTACATTTGTGATGAAAAATCGGGGCACAATCCACATAAATAAGGTCTATTTTCATTCCAGCTCCGAAACTGTGTGTGATTGATGAATTTCTCCTTTAAAATCAGTATCTGCATCACATCGGCCGGCTCTGTTTATCAGGTACAGACTGATATTTGGACAGAAACCCCTAAAAGAAACACAGCCTCACTCCTCAGTACTGAGAGAAATCTGAGTTTTGTTTGACTTTCTGCAGGCAGAGAAATCCACAAACAGCCTGAAAGCCTTTTGTTGTTGGAGTCGACTTGTTAAAGTGCGTGCCAGGTTGCTTTTAAGCTGTATTTGTGTCTGCGGCAATTACCTAATCTAGCGTCCTGTCGCCTGTGGGGGCTGTGAGCTCATCCTGAATGGCGTAATAAGATTTCAGTGTCTACTACCACTCCGAGGATCCCAGCAGCAGCAGCAGCATGTTGGATAATGTGACGAGCTGATTGTTCCGATGATGGACTGAAACAGGAACGCTGACCGGACCGCCGCCGTCCTGCCATGGAGGGGTCGACTCCAAAAAAAGTGAGTTTTCTGTCAGTCTGCAGGTGAGAGAGGTGACTTCTGTCAGCACACACTTTGTGTCACAGTATGTCGAATAATCCTGCAGATAAACATGATTAAAGTCATTAAATCAGCAACATTACAGTCCAATTATCTATAAAACGGCTTTATTCAGGAGGAAAATGCAGTTTGATCCAAACTGAAGATGTAAAAAGACAAAACAGGCCTGTGTAAAGTTAAATAAAAGAACAAACTGTGTATAATGTGTGCTTTAAAACAAACATGATTTTACAATTGAACTGCATCCGCAGATATTACACTATACACACATTTCTGCTTAATTTAATTTTTTTATTATACTGTCGGTGTTTGTTTTTACTCCCTGTACAGCACTTTGGCTGAAAACTCTTTATAAATAAAATTAGTCTTATTATTCTTAATTAAAAAATAAATAAAACAGGCGCGTCAATCAAATGTATATATAAATTTAAAAGAAATCCCAGTAGAATAATTATTAGTTTTATGGCCCATTTGTAAGAATAATAACATTTAAAAAATATTTTTATAATTATGATTATCTTCTTTTATATATTTATATAGATAACTAAGACTTGAATTACTTTTGACTGTTTTTATGATTTTGTTTTACATTCAATTTAAAGTTTTACTATAACAAAACAGTTACCTTAATTCTACATTCAGCAATATGATGTGGGGGGTTTTTTTTTTTTTTTTTTACATATATTTTACTCTAATTTAACATTAAAGACCATTATACAATTGAATAAAACTGAATTTAATTTAACTCCATTTTATGTTAATATTTGTAATAAAAGTAAAACATTTTCTATGGCATTTGCACTTAGCATAGAAAGTGAAATCCTGTAAAATAATAGAGTAAACTTCTGTAAACAAGACCTTGGCTCGTGCTCCGTCTGGCTGCTCTCTGATGTTACGTCACCTTCGTGCTGCAGGTAAACGCGGCTCACCTGCTGCGAGGCGCAGCGGGCGCGTCCCGTCCTGCTCTCACAGCCGCTAATTATAACCGTCAGGCCGAGGACAAACCAAAGGTGTCTGACGAGGAGGAGGAAGCTCCAAAAGAAGTGTTAGAGAACGCTTCCTGCAGATCTCCCCATAGCAACACGGTTTCTTAAGGCAACTTTAAGTAAAACCTTAAATTTACTGAAAAAAAGGACAAAGTCTGGCAGCAGAAGTTGCCAAATACTTACTGTCAACAGCGAACAACCAAATATTGCTTAACAGATCATTTCTATACAAATGTGGAATTAATACAGTAAATCTGTATCTGTACTAAAATATAAATAATAAATCTAAACATATATCTGTACAATAATTAAATTTTTTCTACAGATATTTGCTGTATTATTTTACAGGTTGTTCTTTAGTTTTTTTCGACATTATTTTCAAATGCCATAAAAAAGGTTAAATAACTTTTATTATAAACCATAAAATTAAAGTTGAAATCTGTAAATTATTCTAATGGACACATTATAGATTTTTTTTTAGTTTTTATATATTGCTTAATGGTCTTGAATGTTAAATTACAGTGAATTCTATTTTTAAAAAATACAATAAATAAACATATGCAAAACTAAGGCAACTTTAAATTTAATGTAAAAAAAAAAGGATAATCATTTTTTTTATAAAAACTAATAAAAAAAAAGTCTGGCAGAAAAAGTTGCTTCATTTTTTTGAAAACAGATATTTACTGAATATTATCTGTATTTTTAGAGGAATCTTCTGTACAGTTGTTTAAAGTTATTAGACGGTAAAGTCCCTTTTGGAGAAAATATTTTAAAGAAACTTTTACCTGGTTAAATAAAATCGTCTAGCTGATAGAGTGGCAGTGAAGTGGAGTGAAATATTTTACCTGTCAGATTTCTAACTGTTCTTTTTCTTTCTTTCACTTTCTGACGGGCAGAAACCGGGATACGGACATCACAAAGGTATCAAACACACGAATACTAACAGGAACGGAAATAAAAACAAAAACTGTTTATCATACTGAAGATTAGAATATATGATTGTAAATATACCAAATTTTAGATTTCTTATATTCATATTTGTTTGATAGAATTACTTTTAAAAGTACTATAATTAATATTCTTCAATCTATTTATTTACCTAATTAGCAGTAGAAACACTCAGAATTATAACAATTAAAGTCCCAAAATGTATCTTTAATATCAATGGTAAAACTACGCATAATGCAAAATGGCAGCTTTTTAGTGTTTGAACATTATATATTTTTTATTTACAGTATAATTAAATTGCTTAATGATCCTGAATGTTAAATTACAGAGAATTGTACAAAATAAAAACAAAAAAAAACATATTGGTGAATGTAAAATTAAGACAATTTTCTATTTTTTCAACATTAAATTTTATGTAAAAGAAAAAAGTGAATCCATCATATTATTTATTTTAAAATACAGATTGTTTATTTTCTGTATTTTCATCCGTAAATTAACTTACTAACTTTTGCTGCCAGACTTTTTACCATTTTGACTTTTTTTACAGTGTAAAGTTTATGGTGGCATAAAGTAGAAATACTCTTAACTTAAAAACAGTATTCGAGTAAATTTACTTTGTTACTTCCCATCAGTGAGCATCACACATCACATCATAGATGATGTGAAGCATGTTTTCTATGTATCATAGATTTAATCAGAATTAACAGTGAAAGTTTGTGTTGTTTCCGTCCTCAGAGACGTCCGCGGGCCGCCAGCGTCTGTCCCGTCAGTCCACGGCGGACTACAGCGGGGACGAGCTCACGCAGCCCAAGAAACTCAACGGCTCCTCACAGGACGCGCCGAGTTACCAGAACCTGCACCGAGAGCTGCTGCTCAGCCACAAGAGGTACTGAACCCTCCACGCTCTGACCCGTAACTGTGTAGCTGACCTGACTCTGGTCTCAATGGGATGGATCTCCTTGTGTTGTGTGGATGGATGAGATGGAGACCACAGCCCTTTTGCCACTGGAGCAGGATTTATTTGATACCAGCTGTACAAAAAGAAATAAAATCAGTACAGCAATTATCTGGGTTTTCAACACACACACACCTCCTTAGCGCCTTCTGAGCTAATGCATGTTTTCATGCATTCATAATTCATTCAATAAAACATTTGAAAACAAAATTACAATCCAATATTTGTCTGATCGTATAGTGGAAAATTCTTTGTTTACAAATTCTGGCATCAAAGTTCCTTTAAAATACATTTTATACTGTGGAAATGTCTATGTTTTATAATGAACAATATAAAATAAATGCATGAAAAACGAAGATAATGAGCCCACATACCTATACAAAACGAAATAAAACCAGTACAGGTCTTTTCTGGGGTTTCAACACACACCTGTCATAGAAAGAGGATAATTACCGCAGAGTGCATGAGAAGCTACCTGATGCTCCTCTATTAGCCTAGCTTAGATCGGTAAATTAGCATGTGAAAACCACCGCTGTACAACTCATAAAATACCTCAAAAAGTCCACACAAAGCACTTTCAATGTTCATATAATGTCCGTGAGCCTGACAAAACAAGTTTGGACCACTTTTGAATATTTTGAACCGTGTTTTAACTCACTAAGAACAGGCGTTGCTACCGCTTCTTAGCTCTCCTCAGCGGGGTCTCGCGCCGTCTGACGTGAAGATGGTACCGCGAAACTACCGGAAATGGCGCTATCACAGGAAGTCGCCAAAATAAAACACATTTCTAAATAAAATACCAATAAACATGGAATAAATAATTAAGCATGAAAACGATATGACAAAATGAAAATAAGCACTGACGATGGACTTATAAGTCTATTGCCTTAACACACCTGTTACACCAGCCCAACTGCACGTCATCTTCAGTTTATGTGGGGGCCACACACCACACAGCCCTCCACCAACAAAAACAGTAATTAACTGCTCTTTAGTTTGTGTTATTGTGTGATTTTGTTGCTATGAAGGGAGCAAAAACAACAGCTTGAGTTCCATATTTCATATTCAAAATATGTCCTCGTCTTAAAGGGAAAGTTCAGGATTTTGCTGTAGTTCCAAGCTGGCAGGGTCACAAAACTACAAGGTTTAACTCCACAGAGTAACGTGCACACTAAACAACCTGATCTAAAAGAAATCCGTGAAATGACCACGACTTCTTATCACCAAATTTCATGCTGGTAGCACGGCACAGAATACTGTTTTAGGAAATCCTGGTCATTTCACGTAATGTACGTTTTGTGAAACAGCGGAGAGTTCTAAAAGAATAGCACACACTTTATTACATATACATACATAAAATCCACTGAAATAGGTTTAAATATTAAATATTACCTAAATCTCAACAATTTGCAGGAAGCACACCGCCGTACATTAAGAGCATGTTAACTGGAGTCCATGTTTGTGTTTGAAAATCTGATTCTGGTTCAAACAAATATAGATTTTTAGCGTCAGTATCGTACTCCTGCCTGCTTCTGCAGAAAGGGGACGTGCAGACCATCCACCATCAGATAATACTATAATAATATAACAACAGACTCTGCCTGACTGTGCAGGGGCCTGCTGCTGGAGGAGAAGCCGGAGCTGAAGCGTGTGTTGGAGCAGCGCAGGCTGGAGCTGCACCGCGAGGAGGAGCTGGCCCGGCAGCGGCCCTCAGACCTGGAGACGGAGCTGCGCAAGAGGCAGCAGAAGCTGCAGGAGGTTCGCTGAAAATCTGTTTACACAGAGCCCAGAGGAGAGGACAGGAGAGGCTGTTTACACAGAGCCTGCAGACATAACATTGAAAATATGGACAATATGTGGAGAACACTGTTTTTGTGGGCACTTGCTGTTTTATATATAAATTTAATTTTATTCCTATTTAAAATTTTTCATGCTTTCATGAATCGACCTTCAGTGTTTTCTCCTGTAGGTACGAATGTTCCTGCTCTGAACCGACTGACACTCGTCTTGTGTATTTTCAGTACGAGCAGGAGGAGATCCGGCGGCGGGAGAACCAGCAGAAGATCCCAGAGTTTGTCCGTGTGAAGGACAACCTGAGGCGGACACAGACGTCCGAGCAGTGAGGCCCCTGCAGCAGCTCACCACTGTGGCCCTGACTTCACGTCCCCATTCAAACCCTCCACATCTCTTAGTAATCCTCAAGTAAAAGTATCAGAATCTGTGTAGAAACAGACATATTTAGAAACTCTGTCTGTTTCTGATGAGGGAGTGGAAGTCCTTTTCTATTCACGTGGATCAACATTTGTTCAGGGAGAGAGGGTGGATATTTTTTATGTTTTTTTATGATCTATTTTTTAATCTTCTCGTGCTTCCTCCCTTATGGTCTGTTTCGTGTCTAGACTGATTACTTTCTATATCACCACGATTATGAACAGAGACGTTTCTGTTTTGTATTAATAGAAATCCCCTTCAAATGTGCATGTTTGTGTGTCTTTTTTAGTTTTTAGTGTGTCTGTGTGCTGTGGAAATAAAGGCTTTATGGTTTGCATAGATGTGTTGTTTTGTTGGACACAATTCAAAGCACTGGGGATTGATTTGCATGCAGCTCTCCTCCCCCGAGGACTCTCACGCTTCTTTCACATGGATATGGGACTTTGTTTAATTAGCTGATCTTTTCATTCCATCACGGGACGAGAGGAGAAAGCAGGCCATCTGGAGGAGGCTTTTCAGGGGTGTGCAGGCTGGGAATACCCAAGGGCCTGGTTAAGGCACTGCAGACATTTGGGAGAGTCAGTGAAGCCACCGGCTGCAGGCAAATAAAAGAAGCCTGCTCGTGATTTCAGGATGATTTTACTCATTTAGACACAAAGTAAACCAACAGAATCACAACCAGATCTTCTATAATTCACAAAATGTCCTAAAGTCGACCATTATATGTAGAAAACCTCAATAATTAAGATTGTATTATAATTGTCTTATTGTTAGATGCATTATTATTTTAGCAGCATTTGAATGAAGCTGGAGATAAACATGTATATACTGTTCAGTCGCTGACACATAATACGGCCATCTGGTTAACAGTTAAAGAGGACTTCACAGCACAGATGTCTGGTGTTTTAATGTGGTTTTAAAATAAATATATAAATAAATAAATAGAGCCGTTCTGCCAGTGATCCTCTGTTAGCCACTTTAAAATAAACTGCCACTGTCAGAGTCTCTTTCTTCTTCATGTGTCCTTTAAAATCAAACCAGATCCTGTTAGAAACATTAAATTCTGCTCCTCAGAGACTCTGTGAAGCCAGGATTGATTCTGCTGAGACCAACGGTCACGTTTACACAGAGCCCAGAGGAGAGGACAGGAGAGGCTGAAAATATTGAAAATATTATCCCCAAATATTCCTGACACTTGTGGACAATTGGAGAAGTGTTTATATATAAATTCCATTTTATTCCAATTTTTTAAAAACTAATTTATCAGAGAATTTCAACTTGCGTTGTTTTTTTTTTCATGACTTCTAGCCATGATTGTGCTGATTCCACAGAGCTGCAATGATTTAGAGATTTATAGAGATTTTATATATTGCAGCAAAATTACAAAGTAAAATGTAAAAAAAGAGCTTAAAAATGCCCTGAGACAGCTTGTTGGGGTTCAGAGGGTTAAATATACTGAATCACACCACAGCATGAAATTTTCTCCTCCGCTAAATATAGCTCAGTGAAGTAAAGTCTGCCAGTCAGGGATCAAAGTAAATCCGTGTCCACAGTGAAAGCATGTTTTAATGTGTTCATCTTGGCTCAAACAAACTCCACACGGCTCCTTTTTTTAATCATCATGGTGAAAGAAAGAGGTGAGTGTGGTCTTGTTTCACCAGCAGCACTGACTCACCAGCTGTCCTGGCTTTCACTAAAACTTGTCTCTCCCTGCGGCCATTCTTCTATAATGACTCCTTAATTTTTTTTGGAACAAGCTTTATGTAAACATGTTTTCAAAATAAAACCATGGCAATATACATAACCATAACAATTTAGGCATCTAAAAAAAGTTGCATTTCTTATTTATTTAGCCAGCAGAAAATAAATAAAATTAGAAAATAAATGAATAAAATATTAAAAATATAAATATATAAACATACACATGTATACATATATTATTTATAGATTGAATCAATTAAAAATGCATTTTTAATGTTTGTGAAGGTGAAGGTGAGTTAAGACTTATGACTTACTTTTGGAATTGACCTTTTCAGATAAACAAAGTCACAATAATTAGATTTTACTCATATTTCTTTTTAGAATAAAGTAAAAAAAAAATACGTTTGTTTTCTATTTCTTTTGTGACTCCTTTCAAATTAAAAGCACCCCAGTGCGTCGCGTGCTGAGTCAAGACGCAGAGCGTGCTTGGCGCGTTGGACCAAACCATCTGTAAGAGTCCGGGGGGGATCACTGCCACTAAACTGCACCTTTCCCAGCTAAAGACTTACTTTAGCGAAAATGTATACTTTTGAGGGGTGTAATTACGAAAAACATACACTTAGAAGTAAATATAAGACGACATATGTACGTAAATTATTACTTTTACAAAACATAACTATGCTGTCCCCCTCACGGAGACAGTGGAGCTGACTGAAGCAGATGTCCAAAGCGTCGCTTTCACATCTGAGCAGAGAAAGTGCGAACACGGAGAGGGATGCTGCTGTAGAGGAGCAGAAACACTCCACAAGGTGAGTTCACAACACTTTATGTCTTTAAACAGCATCACAGAGAAACTTTAGTACAACAAGTTTTAAGTTAATGAAGTGTACGAGGCGAGGGGAGCTGTTATAAGTCTGTACATTTCACTGAATTTGCTTTTTTCCGGCTATTTACTCTTAAAAATATGCAATTAAGATCACTCTTCTTCACTTTTGTAAAGTAACTAAGTATATTTACTCAAGTTATGCACTCTGTGAGAAATACTTGGTTTTATTACATACTTGTGCTTTTGGTTATTATTATTTTTAATTGAGGATTTCAATTAAATTGAATGACATGTGATGGTGCTTTTGTAATACCTACAGATCTGAAATGGATCTGAGCATTCTTCCTTTTCTCATAAAAATACTGTAAAAAAAAATGTAAAATTAAGGTTTTCATATGAGTTGAAGCTCCTCAGTATTACAACTATCGGACTACACTGTAAAAAAACATTTTTAAAAACTGTAAAAAGTTATTTTAGAGATAGTTTCTTTCTAAAAAAAAAACACGGCTAATATCCAGTTTTATATCTGTATTTTAAAAAATATATATTCAGAATAACTTTGTTATTTTATTAACTTTATTATGATGGATAGTGTTTGGCCAGACTTTTTACCGTTTTTTAGGATTTTTTTTTTACATTTCTTTAATGAAATTTATTTTTTTTATTATGTATTGTGTGTATTATTTGGGGTACTATTTACATATGATTAATTGTAATTTAACATTCAAGACCATTAAGAAATTAAATAGTTATTATAATAAAAATGTATAATCCCACATGAACTTAATTTACAGATTTAAATGTCTATTTTATGGAAATATTTTAAACAAAGTAGTAAATTAAAGGATTTTCTTCATTACTATGTTGGTAAACTAGATTAATGAATAGAAAGTAGCTTCTGTGTAGAGACTGTTGATGTCTGTGGTTTAATCACATGCTCTGGACTGAACCCTGCAGATGAACAGGTTGTTTTCTCTGCAGATTTATGTGGGTCAGCAGAATAAACATGTTGACAGACTTGCAGTGCTGCTGAGGTGCTAAAGACGACACCTCTGTGTCGGAGGCCCTGCAGCTCTTTTGTAAACTGTGGGCACTTCACGGTGGGTTCAGAGCTGTAACCACGTCCTGCAGGCAGCCCGATGACCCTCAGTGTCCATTCAGAGGCTCAGAAATGATGACTCAGAGGGACAAGGTGTCATGCTCCCCGCTCGGCCCCTCAGCCTCTGCAGAACAATGGGGCATCTCTTCGGGCCCTGTGTGTTTACGCTGTCGTTTGGGCTGTGACAGAGCTGGTGTGTCTGGCCAGCATATGGCCTCCAGTGACTGGGCGCAGGCCGATATGGTGCTTATTACCCCGGCATTGTCTCTGCTGAAAAACTAAGACCCTGTGCATGACTTAACAATGTTGGTCTGACAAAGGGAAGAGCTGACAGTCCTCTTCTGATATCACAGCCTGCATTCTGCTGCAGTCTGTGGAGTTTCCACACCCACACTGCTCTTCTACCTCTTTTTGACCAAGTCCCGGTTCGGAGCCGGTGCCTAATCTAACCTAACCTAACCGTGCTTTGTTTGACAGCCAAAGAACCGGGTTTCTGCAGGAAGACTGTTTCCAGAGCAGCATTAACTCTCTGCTGGTCAAAAACCACAAACCGATTGGGGCGGGGCTACCTGACCAGTAAGACTAAACTAAAACGGTTCTGGGATCGCCAGTGTCTGGATGTCTGTGTACAAAATAACTGAAAAAGTTCTGCACCGATTCGCATTAAATTTACGGACAGCGTGTGTGTTGGGACGAGGAACAGGTGGTTAGATTTTGGTGGTGATCGGTGATCAGGAACACCATCTGGAATTTATATTGTGAATTTATATTATTGCGTCAGTGACCCTATTGCCTTCACTAACTGCTGCCATCTAGTGGATGAAATATTTCAATGTCAGTGTCCCAAAATACATGTTTCACTATAATCCTTCAGGTGTGCTTTCACATTAACGTCCAGCATTACAAAAGGAAGAGGGAGGAGACATCGTGTCTGCAGACTCAGGAAGTTGTTCTGCGTTTTGCTGAACATGATTCAAGTGAGAGACGAGTTTCTGATGATTCGCTCCACTTCCTTTCTTATCACTAAATAATGTACGTTGTGTGTTTTGTGTTCGGATTGGTCCCGCCTCCAACGGTCTGTAACGCGTCTGTGACCACCTCAGAAAGCGACGCAGAGCTCAGTGCCGCCATCACACCTCTGGGACGTTCAGACTGAAGGCGAAAGAAGGCGTAGGTATCGCAGCTTGAAGCGTCGCTCTGAACGCGGCTCAGACTGCTGCTGTCTGTGGAGTTTCCCTAACCGCTCACTCTGCTTCGTAAGACACAGATCTGACTCCAGTGACGCTCTTTGTAACACAACACTTCATGTTTTTCCTGCTGCCGCTCCCCCACATCGACGCACGGCTCCTCCAGCAGCACACATTGTGCACAGAGCGGCTTCTTTCTGCTGAATGGGTTCTGGCTGCTCATCAGACTCTGAAATAAGGCATGCTGTAAAGTCGTTTTGGTTTCTTCCATAGTATCAGCATTCAGCGCAGAGTCTTAATTACAGGGTTCCAGCAGGCCGGTCTGGTTTCAGGCATCCCTCACTGTTTCCTGGTCCCCATTGGTAATTCCAGGGCCGACCACAGTGGTAATGAGCGCGGCGGCGGTGGCGGCATTCCAGGAGATCGCAGCTCCAACGGGCTCATGGGAAAGGGTGGGGGGGAAGTCTGGGAGACAGTGAATCCACATCATGATCTCTTGCCATAAACACACACTTCCGTAGATGTTCACGGCCCGCTGAGCAGCAGCGAGGACGGGTGGGACCGCCGGCTCATCCCGACACGTTCCTGGAGAGCCGGTGATCATAATTAAGCTGTTATGGCGACATCAATCAGCCGGGCGGAGACGCTGCTATCAGCGGCTCTCCCTCCAGGAAACGCACTGCAGCTCCTACGACACTTAATCAAGAAACAGTTGTCAACACTCCTACGACTCGGGGTTTTCATCAACATCTTGGCAACAAGCTGCAGCTTTTAGTGAGATCTGCACTTTTACCCGGACTCACCCACCCACTCGGCCTCCGACCACAGACTCTTGTGAAAGTCTTCAGAGAGTTATGGGGTGTAAGTGGGTAAATCCCACAGTTCTCTGCCTGTCTCTGATTACCGGCCTGACGTCTTTAAGTTGAGATGGCTGCAGCGTGGAGCCATGTTTCTTTAACAGCCCGGCGCTGCTCCTTTCTCCTCCTCTTGTCTCGGTGATGTTGGCCCTGACGACGCTGGAAGCCGAGTTGTCAGCAGATATTGCGCCCGCAGCAGATTACTGAGGCCGCTCGGTGGATACAGGCCCTTTGTTGCAGTGTTGTTTTACTGACTGGAGCTGCCTGTGCCTCATTGTGCTCCACAGCTGCTCATAGCTGCGTCAGTTCACATGAGTTGTGGTGGTGAATGGGTCGGGCCGGCGGGATACACAATAATATCCTGTCGCCCTCCGAGTCCTTCTGGTCCCTACAGGAAAAAGGCCTGATACCAATCTGCAAACATAAAGGCCGAGCAGGAGCGAAGGATTACACACAGTCGTCTTAGAAACACACTCAGTCATGTGGTTTCATGTCACATCGACGCTTCTCAGCACAGACCCACTCCAGGTTTCACATCTCAGTGATCATTTAATATCGTCAGTTATTGTTTATGAATGGAATCATATTGTGATTAAATCATATATATCTTTATCTATAATAAAGGATCCATATGAGTTGAAGACGACACTGTAAAACATAAACAGAAAACTGTAAAAAGTCCGGCAGCAAAAGTTAGACAACCCAAAAAGTTATTTTACAGATAGATTCTTTAAAAACATGGATTATATACCCTACAGTAAATATTTATATTTTTTTTAGTGTTTGGCAACTTTTGCTGACAGACTTTTTATCCTTAAATCAGAATTTTTTCCATTCAATTTAAAGTTTTGCTGTAAGAAAACAGAAAGTTGCCTTCATTTTACATTTGGTATTTTTGTATTTTACATAGAATTTACTGTAATTTAACACTTAAGACCATTAAGGAACTGAATTACACTGTAACAAAATGTCCCATTACATTCATTTCCAGATTTTAACCCCTATTTTGTTCACAATATTTGTAATAAAAGTAATAACACCCTTTTATGCATTTGCAATTAATGTAGAAATTACAAGAAAAACATAAATTTCTCACAGAAAAAACACTTTATTGTGATTTCTATTATTTGTAAATAAACATTGATAATGTGCGCTGATGCCAGCTGCAAAAAAACAAAATAAAAACAGTTTCCATGATGTTATTATTCTAAAGAATCACTTTCTGAACGTGTGGCGCTGAAAGCAGTAAGTCAGGCTAATAATATCTGTTAATCCTGTTTGGTGCCTCTGAGCTGCAGACACGTGAGATCCAGAATGAATCAATTGACCCAAAAAAATAAGGGAGCATGTTTAATGTTTCGTCCTGAGGCAGTTTTTTTTATTCTTTATTTTTATTCAGCTTTTTACAACGTAATCTGAACACAAAATACAAGTAAACTAAACTAAAAGAGTAAAAGAAAGTAAATGATTAAACAATATATATACAAAAAAACCAACTCTATTAAAACAGTAAAGGATAATAAATTAAAATAAAAATAAAAAAGTCAGATAAAAGCCAGACTATTTTACTAATTTACACAAAAAAAGTAAAATACAATAAATAAGTAGACATGTAAAAATACAATAATAATAATAACAATAAATAAATAAAAAAAATTATAAAACCTCATTTATTTTTTACACTGACATGTAGAATACACTAAATTAATTTAAAATTAAACAAATTAAAAAATTAAAATAACAACAATAGTTATTATTATTATAAAAAGAAATGAAAAACTCAATTAAAAGTCAAATACAATAAATGATTAGACATGATAATAAACAATATCTATAGTATCAATAATTATTATTTTAAATAAAACTTAATATAATAATAATAATAAAAAATATCATTATTAAAGACCTAATTAAAAACAACAAAAACAATAAAAAGGCAAATAAAGTAAATTATTAGACAGATAATAATGAATAATAATCTCTACTATAATAATAATATTTATAATAAAATAAATAAATGTAATCTAATATAAAAACTCAGTTAAAAACCAGACTTAAACAGTAAAGGACAATAAATAAATAAATAAAACTAAAGAAGTAGTCCCAGTGCAGTGAGAGCTCCGTGAGTCTGATCCCTGAACGTTCATCCAATTAGTTGTTGTTGTTGTTTTCCTCTCTGCGTCGTGTTGTTGTTGCCTGATGTTTGCAGGACAGCGAGTCATAAACATGAATAGTGTGAGTGCTGTGATGTGATGTGATGCTGCGTGGACGCATTGAGACATTCTCCCACT
>CAFUXE010000483.1:399098-413292 GCA_903364295.1 Serranus cabrilla
TTAATAATTAATAATTAATCACTGAGGCCTTAAACGGTGGTTTGATGAATGTTTGGAGTTTTCCTACTAACTAAGTGATTGTATCAGTTTTGATATGTTTTGTATATTTATAATAAAAAAATCATCTGAACTTGAAGCTTGTGGATTTATTTTTAGCTGTGGTGGAATTTTGAGGGACCGTTTTCATTTGATGTCACTTTATTCTTCACTTCATTAAGATTTCGTTACTTCTCAGGTCGAGATTTAACATAAAAAAGATCAATTTAAAATGATTATGCATGTTTCTAAATTATACCACATAAAGTATATTAAATAGTTCAAATGAGACCGACAAACAGTAAAATGCTGCTTTTTATGATTTCTGTCATTTTAAGTGTAAACACAAAATCTTTTTTTCTTCGACAAGAATTAAATGAATTACTTTAACGCTCTGAACCTGAGACTGAAACCAAAACCAAAGTCCCCCGTTTATCACAGAAAAAAGCTGTAAAAACAGACATTATCATCAGAATTTGAACTTTCCGACAGTTTAAACTGTGTCTGTTAGTGTCAGAGTCTCTTTCTTCTTCATGTGTCCTTTAAAATCAAACCAGATCCTGTTAGAAACATTAAATTCTGCTCCTCAGAGACTCTGTGAAGCCAGGATTGATTCTGTTTACACAGAGCCCAGAGGAGAGGACAGGAGAGGCTGTTTACACAGAGCCCAGAGGAGAGGACAGGAGAGGCTGGTTTCTGTCGTTCTAACTGTGTTTTTCTGTCTGAGTTGTTCCTGATTGTGTTGATTCCACAGAGCTGCAGGACTCAGAGATTTATACACATTGCAGTGAATAACGAGGACACAGAGAGGAAAAAAAGCAATAAATACTCCCTCAAACAGCTCGTTTCTTACATAAATGCATCAAATATATATATTTGAACATAGACAACGATCTGAGTTGATACTTTAAGTACATTTTGATGCTGATACTCAAATTTTTACTGTTATTTTCACTTGTAGTGGAGTTGTGATGTATGTATGTATGTATGTATATGAAAAAAGTAATCTGAGTACTTCTTCCAGCGCTGGTTCTTCGCAGGTATTTTCTAAGACAAAAGCACAGAAATCTTTCCAAGGGTGAAATGTTTAATCTTCACACACAGACCGCGGTGCAGTGAGTTCAGGGCTCCGGCTCGTCGCTCTGCAGCCTCCACAGGCTGTAGGTCAGCGAGGCGCCGCACACGAGCAGCAGCAGGTAGGTGCAGAGCAGCGCCCAGCGGCAGCGATGCAGCCAGTGAGGCGGAGGACGAGGCCGCCACACGGACCTGAGGACAGCCGGCAGTCAGTCAGCTTCACCCACACCAACACTCAGCACCGACAACTAACGAGCACTCACATGTTCGCAGAGAGACGGCGGTAAATGTTGAAACTCTTTCTCTCCTTGTCTGCTTTTTTCTTCGATAAAGCGGCTTTGCTCTTGTGTCTCTGTCGCAGAGTTTCCAGAGGAGAACTGAAACAAACACACATGAACCCGTGTTAAAGATTCAAAGTCACTTCAGTCACAGCTGCTTTTATCCCGACATGAAAAGGACAGAAAACAGAGACTGAACCCTCTGAACCCAAACCAGCTGTTTCACTGAAACATATAAAATGTGTATAAATCTCTGAGTCCTGCAGCTCTGTGGAATCAGGAACAACTCAGACAGAAGAACACAGTTAGAACGACAGAAACATAGAGTTGAATTATTCAGATTTTTCTTATTTGAATAAAATGAAATGTGTATATAAACACTTTCCCTCATAAGTGTCAGGAATATTGGGAAAAAAACTGAGTTCTCCACATATCGTCCATATGTTCAGTGTTGTCCTGTCTGCAGCGTCTCCTGTCCTCTCACCTCGGCTCTGTGTAAACAGATTTTCAGTGTTTCTAACAGGATCTGGTTTGATTTTAAAGGACACATGAAGAAGAAAGAGACTCTGACACTAACAGACACATTTTAAGACTCGATTTGGTCACTTTTTATAATGGAAGCATTCTTAACTGATGATATGTTCAAAGACTGTAGGAAAGATCAAATTCCGACGATAATGCCTTTTTTAAACGTGTATTTTTGGGCAGGCTGCAGGCTGTAGCATTGTGTGGTGTGTGTGTGTGTGTGTGTGTCCATACTTCTTGTGCATCTTCCTGGCGGCTGGTTGTTTTGGCGGGAGGCACTCTGGCTTTGGGCTCGGAGGTGCAGGATGTTCGGCAGCTGGAGCCTCTGACGGGGTTTCATCTGGATCCACAGGCCTGAAATAAAACACACAGAGGAAATCAGAATACGTGCACTTCCTGTTGATGTTGCCCAGATTCAAAGTGTAAACTTTGAGCTTGTGGTTGACCTGATGTCCACTGAGTCGCTGTCGTCCTTGGCGGCGGAGCAGCCGGGCTCGCAGGCGAAGGGCGGAGACGAGTAGTCGAGGAAGGAGTCCTTGCTGAAAGACCTGCAGGGAGCGGCTCGCTTCGTCAGGTCTCTCGTTATCTTCTCCTGCAGAGGCAAAGAAGAACTTTAGTTTGTTTTTAGATTAAAACATCTTCAATCCTCTGAACCCACTTAAAAGGTCGCCAAAAATCTGTTTATTGGAAAAAGAAACAATGAAAACAGGCGTTATCATTGGAAATGGAACTTCTGACAGTCCTTGAATAGATCACAGGTTACAAAAGTTTCCATTATAAAAAGTGACAAAATTAATCTTAAAATGTGTCTGTTAGTGTCAGAGTCTCTTTCTTCTTCATGTGTCCTTTAAAATCAAACCAGATCCTGTTAGAAACATTAAATTCTGCTCCTCAGAGACTCAATGTTCACTGAAAATCTGTTTACACAGAGCCCAGAGGAGAGGACAGGACAGGCTGCAGACAGGACAATACTGAACCATTTTTTTCTGATTTCTGTCGTTCTAACTGTGTTCTTCTGTCTGAGTTGTTCCTGATTGAGCTGCAGGACTCAGAGATTTATACAGAGTTTATATATTAAAGTGAAACACGAGGACACAGAGAGGAAACTGTAGAAAGAGATTTAAAAAAACGCCCTGAAATGGCTCGTTGGGGTTCAGAGGGTTGAAGAAAGATGTGACAGAAACATCTTTACCTGGATTTGGGTGGAAATTAACGACATGCTGACTCTGCGACGGCCAATGTTCTGAAAAAAGAGAAAGTGGTGAAAAAGCAGCTGCACAAACATCCGATAATGCAATAAGAGAAACGTCTGCAAACCTGCAGGGAGCTCCTCTTCCTGCCGTCGCTCTCCTCTGGATCTGGAACAAGAGATTCAGTCAGATGTTGCACATTGCAGCAGAACGAGTGTGCAGACTGAGTGAGAGACCTGGAGACGCGCGCAGCTCCGAGATCTGCTGCTGGATCGTCTTCTTGGCTTCGTCCAGCTCTGCAGTGTTCCTGTCCTGTCGCCTCCTCAGATTCTCCACGTGAGCCACCATGAGCTCCACGGCACGACTCACTCGAGCCTCCTGCCAGACACACAAACGTCAAACATACACGACAAAAAGGTCAACAGGACGGGGCTGTTTTCAGTGGCTTTAATGCACAGTAACAACATGTTACAGATCAACATTACGACATCAAGAGAGTTTTGGTTTGTCATGCACCAAACCCCATTCAAAAAAACAGTAATTTTACCTCACAGATCACAGGTTAGAAGCTAACTGGGATTACCATCAGCGCTTCCCAACCAATCAACCAAATACAGATTTTTCCTGCTTAAATATTTAATTTGCAGGATTTTTTTAGGGTTAAAAAGGTGAAAATATTCAGTTGTTCACAGGGAAACAGCAGAAATCAGCAGGAAGATAAAAAAACTAAACATATTTATGATTTATAAGAAACGCATCCGTCTAATCTGTCTCATGTTGTGACTCCTCACAGTTATTCTGCTGTTTAACCAGTTTAATGAACAAATATAAATACTTTCATATGTAGAATGTGTGGCGACCCAATTTTTTTCCAATTATTTTTCAGAACTTTTGTTTTTCTTGTTTTTTATTCATTACATGCAAATGCCATAAAAAGGTCAATTATTTTCATTACAAATATTTTAAAATGAATAAAAAAAAGTTTAAAATAATTTTAAAAATTAAAAAAATACGTAGTAGAAAGAAATCCCATGTAAATCTAAATTTTTTTCAGTTATTTTTTAGACACGTACTGTATTATTTTACAGAATGTTCTTGTTTTAAAATTAACAAGATTAACAAGTAAATTATTTTCATTACAAATATTCAACATAAAATGGAAAGTTGGAACTGTAAATTAATTTGATGGGACATTATAGATTATTTTTTACATTGTTATTCAATTGTTTAATGTCTTTAATATTAAATTACAGTGAATTCTATGTAAAAAAAAATATATCATTGCTGTAAAATTGAGGCAACTTTCTGTTTTCTTACAGGAAAACTTTAAATTTAAAGTAAAAATAAATTGTAAAAAAATTAAAATAATTTCCCCCAATTCCGTAAAATGTTAAAAAAAATTTGGATTGGGCACTTGGATTTATATATAAATTTCATATTATTCCAATTTTTTTTTTTAATTTATCAGAGAAATTTGACTTGTATTTTCTCATTTTCTTCTGATTTCTGTCATTCTTCCTGTGTAATTCTGCATGAAGACATGTTTGAGTTGTTTGCGTTGTTCCCACTTGTAGTCGTGATTGTGCTGATTCCAAAATAAAGGTGTACCTGGTGCACGGCGCCGAGCACCTCCGCCGTGCTGGAGATCCGCTCCACCGTCCCGCCGAGGATGTCCAGAGACAGCTGCAGCTTCTGCAGGATCTTACTGCGCGTGCTGTCCAGACACAGGCCCTTCAGCGCCTGAAACACACACACAAACACACACACATGTGCACCTGCTGCCTGCTGATGTCATCTAAGCTCGTGTCAGTCACTGCACCTCCAGCGTCTCCCGGCCTCGCGTCAGCTCCAGCTGCACGTTCTCCTCGGCCAGGTTGCGGGCGTGCTCCTCCGCCTGCAGCCGCTGCTTCAGCGTGTACTGATCACAGCGGAAGGCCAGAGCGATCTGACAGAAGGCCGTCTGAGGGCAACACGGACGTCTTAGTGTCAGAGTCTCTTTCTTCAACATTTAAAATCATTTAAAATAAAAACATTCAATTCTGCTCCTCAGAGAAAAATGGTGAATTTATCCTTTACAACACTAACAAAATAAGTTATTTTTCTGATTTTAATATTAAATAAAAATATATAATAAAATATTTATTTATTTATTTAATATACAAAAAAAATATATAAATATTTTACTGTATTATTTTACAGAGCTTCCTTGTTTTTTCTACAAATGTAATAAAAAAAGGTTAATTATTTTCATTACAAATGTTAACCATAAAAAGTAAAGTCGGATCTGTAAATTAATAAAATGGGACATTATAGATTTTTTTTTGTAATATTAAATGACAGTGAACTGATGTTAAATAAATAAAATACACATACACACATTTTTACAGTACAACTTTAAATTTAGTGTAAAAAAAATAATTATAAAAAGAAATGGTTTAAAAAAAAAAGGAAAAACTGTCATATTAAAGAAAAAAAAAGTGAATCTAGAAATTAAAAATAAAAAAATATACTGTTTTTAAAAATAAATTATCTGTGAAATAACTTTTTTTTTTTTACAGTGTAATAAAAATAAAAACAGCATGTTATCTGGTCAGCTTACCTCCAGATCTTTCTCTGACATCTCCACACTGTCAGGACACAAGAAAGTTACATTAGAGTCGGATTAAATCACGTTATTTAGATTTAAATATAAATGTTGGTGTTACCCGTCGAGGCCGACGCGCTCGATGATGGACAGCTCGCTCCAGCTGGTGGCCGGCGGCTCCTCCTGGATGCTTTCTGCAGGGGAGACACTTTAACGGTTGAGTTTGGTTTGTTTTGGGACTTTTAAAGAACATTTTAAAGCTTTACCTTCGTCGCTGTCCTCGCTGTCGGCCATGGTTGGAGCGCCGCAGCTGTTTGTCTCTGCATCAGGCTGAAAGGAGTTCAGAAACACGACCTCTGTGACTGGATGAGACAGACTGAACAGGTGGGACGGCAGGTGGACGGTCGGGTCACTCACCTGAGCGCTCATCACTCAGCAGAATAATCCAAAAGTCCACAGAACAGATTAAATCATTCAGATCCTCTCCACAGTCGGCGCTGAATCTTTCACAGAAACATTCTCCGTGTTTGCTCCATGTCTGCCGCGGCCTTTCTCCTGCACTCAGAATAGATAATCCTATTAAGAGATCCACAGTCAAACACACCGGCCCAAGAGGCTCATGGGTAGCCGAGCCAGAACCTGCTGCTGTGTTTTCATCTCCAGTTAAATAAATCTGGGAAGGAAAAGATGGGAATTTTTCTTTTTCTTTATGCAGTTCAAGAAAAAAAGTCAAAATATTGGGAACCAGAAAAGCCCTCAGAGAGCACAGACCCTCGCCAAGGAAACAGGGTCACTTACTAACTGCACCTGAAGGATTATATTAACAGCTTGTATTCTGGGACACTGACATTTAAATATTTCATCCACTAGATGGCAGCAGTTAGTGAAGGCAATAGAGTCACTGACACAATAATATAAATTCCAGATGGTGTTCTGAATCACCGATCACCAACAAAATCTAATTCAGACTGAAACTTTGTCCCTCATTTTAAAAAAAATCCCCTGATGTCCTTTTTTCGAATAAAAACGGTCATAAAATTATATATATGAACTCTCTGAACCTTATTTTTAAAAGACTGCCAAAAATATGCCGTTAATCATGGAAAATCTGTAAAAACAGGCATTATTCTGTATATTAAAAAACACTTTATTCTAATGTTATTTAAACCTGTCCTGGTAAAAACATAACATCCTCTTACCGAAATGTAATAATTGGAATTTTAAACATGTGGTTAATGTCGTCAAGCAGCCGACATCACTTCCACCTGCTGAAACATCCCATAACGACCCGTACGGGCCTCACGGTTTGTGGAGCATCCTAAACATAATGCACGTCATTATACACACACATTTTTATAAACAGTGTCATTGAATTTAAGCCACAAAGCCACCGACTGTTTCTGTCAAAACATTTGCTAATAAAGCTTCATAGAAGGCGTTTAAACAGGGAATATAAACGGTGGAAGTGAACCGCGAGACGCTCAGTTTAAAGCAGTTTGTTTTCAGACGGGACGTGAACTCGTTCTCCTGGGACAGAGTCCAGTGGAAAGCTCCGATTATTACTGTGACAAAGAAAATAAACACTTAAGAAACATTTTTATAAAATCTATGTTCTTATAGTTTGGTTTTTGCACCGGATGACATACCACGAGTGGATGTTTGTTGTTTGTCTTACAGTACTTTTTATACCATTAATTTCCATCTTTATTCTATTTTATGTTCTTTTTTTATTCCCTATTTGTTCTGTACTAGCTATATATTTATAGTAGTCTAGGTTTTATGATGCAATTGTTATATCCATTTTATGGCTTTTTAGTATCAATTTTTAATAATTTATTAACTTAGGTTTTACATTCATTTATCAGGTGTTTCCTCACTGTAAATTGATGCTTTTAGGGCATTTCCTCAGTTTGTTTTTACTGTGCAAGCTTTTGTTATTGAATGCTGGGTTACTTATTTGTATGGAAAGTGCTGTATAAATAAAGTTTGATTGAAATTGTGCACAGATAGATGAGCCTTAATATTTGGCTTTTTGGACACAGTTTGAAAAAAGCCTTAAACTTAAAAGCAAAGACTGAATGTGACAGAAAAGAAAAACTCTGGTCAGTCAGCGTTTGGAGCAACTCCACGTTTTATTAGTAGAAAGTGTCCTTTAGTAGAGGCGCTGGGGTTTGCCCATGGTGCTCTTAACGTAGAGGGCGCGCACGTTCTGCCAGTTCTTCTTCAGCAGAGACACCAGGAAGTTGACCGACAGATGGATGTTGTACACAAGCTCCTCCTCGGTCATCTTCACGTGTCCCACAGCCACGGCCAGACAGAGCACCTACACACACACACACACACACATTCAATAAACAACATCTCAACACAGAAACACGTTTTCTTAAAGAGCACCAAAAGTACATATTTTTTATAGGAAGAAACTGTAAAAACAGACATATGATCTGAATGAATCAGTTATGGAATTTTACATTTGCTAAAATTTGCCAAATCAAAGCTTCAAACTGGGATACTTGTGTAAAAAAGTGCCATTAAGAACATTATTCTGTTCAGAGACACTGAAACCATAGTTGGTTGATTTGTGACAAATATTCACTACACAAGAGGCTGAAACATGAAAGAACCCAACATGTATAATATGTGTTTACTACGATTTAAAACAGAATTCTTCCTTTATTCACTCGTCTTTTGTGCAGAATAAGTGTTTTAATGGCAAATATAAAGTACAGAAGGGCCTGAAATTGTCAGCCGGTTAATTTGTGGGAATATAAATCCATTTTAAAGGGCTGAGAAAACCGTGTTAATCTGTTAATGATTGCACCCAAATTGTTCTGAAATAGTTTGTGTATAATACTGATGTCGTGTTGCATTTTAAGCTGTAGTGTGATGCTCGTGCTGCCTTGGAAAAGAGATTTAATCTCAACGAGACTTTTACCTGGTTAAACTAAGATACAGGTGCATATATATTCATATACTGCAGTGACATACAAAGCCACAGGGAGTAAATATATAAAATCCCCCTGAAACGACCTGTTGGGGGTTTAACAGTAAAGTGGGCGGATATCTTTAATCCAATCGTACCTTCTTCATCTGGAATTTGATGGTGGATTTGACCTCGTCCACCTTGGTGTTCAGGTTCTCGTTGTGGGTGAGCAGGGAGGGGAACTTGCCGGCCTTGTTCAGCCCAGGACCGAGGATACGGGGGATCTGCTTGATCAGAGACTCTGAGGCCAGGAAGGCGTCGTACTTCTTGGCTACAGAGGAAACAAAAACACCAAATTTAAAGCCAGTCTGACACCATCACAGAGCAGGCGAGTCGTGGGTCACGCTGCCGCTTTCGTACCGAGCTTCTTGACCAGCTTCTTGTTCTTGTTGAGCTTCTTCAGAGCCTCGATGTCCATGTGCGGCAGCTCGGCGGCTTTAGCCTCGTCACAGTGCTGCTGGTCTCCCAGCACGCACACGGAGAACTTTGGCCTGGGGAGAGTCTTCAGCCTGCAGGTCAGTGGAGCCGTTAGACACGATCACGAGCACACGTGGAAGAAAGGCAGAGCTTAAAGTTACCTTCAGACTGTTTGAGCACTAATATTTAACCAAGCTTTTAGCTTTTTAAGAGTAAAATTCAAGGTACCCAGAACAGAAACATTAAGATTCTCGCTGCCAGTCATAACATCTAAAGTGTTACTATAAATGCAACAGCAAGAAGTTTACAGACTCAATTCATGCCCTCAGAAATCCATTTCTTATTGGCACTTATGTTGATTTTACCAGCTGTTCATATGAACTTTGATTGCATTTCTTGATTATTAATAACAGATCATTTGGGATCAACAGGACTTAAGGAGCATTTCATAATGTGAATAAGCAAACAACAATAATCACATTACCTAAATGATGATTATCACAGAAAAAAAAAGGTTTACTGTTCGGTTTACGTTCTTTAACTTTCTCATTTATGGTTAGGATCCCAGAGGTAAAGGAACCAGACAATGATGGGCTTGTTTCATTCTAGAGTGTGTTAATAAAATTTAGCATTTTTCAAGGGGTATGTATTCAAATTTAAGCATATATAAAACCTCAAAACATTACCGTAAACATACTGAAACTCAAACACTCTGCCATCATCCTCATTTTACTGCGTAGTAGAAAGATTCTTACCCATACCACACCGTGGCCGGTGTCCAGCGGACCTCTGAGGTAACATAATGTAAACTGGTCGGCTCGAGGACGTGAACTGAGCAGCTCAGCCACTCGAAGCCTCCCCTCATGTTTTAAGACCCAGGGTAGGGGTCCGTCTGCTTCACCTGCACCAGCCGAGGCCGGGCGGCTCAGTCAGACTACCCAGAGTACTTCTCCATGTCTGCCCCTGGCCTGTCTGACTTTATTCTTCTACTCTATGCAATTTCAGCAGCTACTTGCCATGTTACAGGCGGTTTTAACACTCAGACAGGGCTGGCAGCCGACAGGGAAAAGGTCGGGTGAAACAGTAAAAGGTCGAACCTGACGGTGCCGGAGAAACGCTTGTCCTTCTGGGGGTCATAGTTTTTCAAGCTGATCTGCAGCTCCACCGTCTCCACAAACCTACAGACAGACACAAAGTTACACACCGAGTCCTCACATGGGTTTAGTTACTGTGGAAGAGATGTACCCTTCACTGGAAGATCCTACTTTCACAATTTAATAGTTTCTATATAGTTTACACAGAGCAGAGGAGACGCTGCAAACATGACAATACTGGAAATATGGAACGTGGAAACTGAATCTTATCCAATATTCATGACATTTATGTACACATGGAAAGGTGTTGAAATAATTTCCCTTTTATTCCTATTAACAAATATATTTTATGTACTGACAATGCAACAAAAAACCATCAGGAAACAGCTTGTTGGGGTTCAGAGGGTAAAATAAGTCAAATATAACTGAACTTACTTCCTTGGCTTGGACTGAGAGCCCTGCAGGACTTCCTTCACAGCTTCATATAACGTATCCCTTGTGACCTTACTGTAGCATAAAAACAGGTAACATGTTAAAGCAAATGTCTTTTTTGTTTATAAAAAAATAGTATGATCAGTTATTTATAGCACACAACAGAAGACTAAAAAAAAAGCAGTTTTGACCGATTAAATTTAGTTTTGTGAAAATGAAAATTTCCCAGATTTATCAGCTAATTAAATATATTATTTATCCTATTATCACATGTGGAAACCAAATAGTTTGGGATTCATCTTTCCAGGAGTTCTTGGTGTACAGACAACACTAAAACAGGATAATCATCTCTCGACACAAACCACTAAATGCTTCTTTTCTCTTAACTTCAGACAGTATTAGCAGAGTGGGTCGTATCCATGTTTATATGACACTTCGCTTACTTTATTTGCAACCATATATTTAGATGTTAGATTTCCAGATATTTTAAGAAATCAGGTCCGCCAAGATTTCATGCTTATGTGATTGGCACCTCAAAGCACTGCATAAAATTGAAACCACTAAAATTGACCTGGTTTTTTATTGTTTTAGTTATATTACAGGACGGGCTCCATGGCTAGTTACAGTATCTCACAGAAGTGGGTACACCTTAATAACGTCTCAACTGCTTTATTATTAATTATTTCGCATAATTAAATAAAGACAATAGGCTGCGGTTTGCGATTCTTGATATAGTAAAAAGAAAGGAATGACCAACTGAAATCTACTTAGAGGGCAAACGAGCTGGTTTTCTGCCGATTTAAAAGGGTAAAATGTCAGAAGAGATGTCATTAATTATCAAAATGTGGCAAACTCTCGGAGTGTTAAAGCAAATGTAACTTAGTGAGAAAACGTAAGTGAGCCCGGTCACTTCCACCGGTCAATGGCGGCGACTACACAAACGTAAAACAACTACAAAGTCTGAAAAGATGTCATCAAATATTATCTTGGAAAGGTAATTAATACATCCGATGCTTGAAAGTTCTCCAAAAGTCGTTTTAAAAGTGTGGATGACGGCGGATTTCATCTTTATCTCAGCGTGGCGTCCTAACGTTAAGATCCGCTGCGCGACATTTTGCTTCAATAACTCTGGCGAGCTGTGATAAATTTCATATCTACCGTGATACACAATAATACCAAAGCCTTAGAAGAGCAACCCAACCGAACATGTGTGTAGAAACAGCTTATTTTTTACATTTATTAGTTAAACTCGGTCTAACCTCATCTTGGCGGCCTGTCCCTCTCGTCTCGCTACGTCGAAAAGGAAGTACAGCAGGAAGTTACGCAAATTAAAGGAGGCTTGTGCTGACGTCATCATAAAGCGCCCAGGCTTTTTTATTGTAAATAATGCATTTTGTAATCATGACATGTCTGCAGGAAATATAGTACGGTATGTCTTTTTAAATGTATTTTCATTTACTTTATTGTGTTTTTTTTGTTTTTTCCCATTCATAAATAAATATGCATTAAAAAAAAACACAACTAAATGTGCATTAAAAATTAAAAACTAAAGAAATAAAGAAATATTTGTTTCTTGTGTTAATTGCATTAAAAAATTAAATAATTAAATACGAATTAACATAACTGTACGTATATTTTTTGTACTTTCATGTGGTTTATGTGTGTTTATTTGACCTGTACATTTATGTCAATATCTATTAAAAAATATAAATACATTTAAAAATAACATAATTGTATGTATATTTTTTATTTACTTTTTGTATTTTTTTTACATGGATAAATTAATATGTATTGAAGAAACTAATAATAATAATTACAAAAAGTAAAGTTTGTATATAATAATAGCAAATTAATGACATACCGTTCATTTCTCGAGAAATAAGGATTGTTGAATATTAACAACAAATCATGTTCTTTCTGTAAAATTTCCTTTAAAGTCTCCGGTCTTTTCTTTTGCTCACATTAAATATTTACGCAGCTTTCAAAAAGGAATATTTAATGCTTTTATTTTACATTTATGCTCATAAACGTATATTTACTTATATTTAAACCTATAGAGACTGTTGGTTTATTAAAACAGGACGTTTGAATGTATCTGTGTGCTGTGGGGATTTATAACAGAATTTTCACTATTTTCTGACATTTCAGCGATCAGATGAATAAAATTAGATTACACATATTCTTTGTGATGATATAAGATACTTGGCTACTTTAACTGAATATGTTTTGGTTTAGAAATGAAAGTGTCACTGGGAACAATGCTGTAATGAAATAAAAGCAGACTTTTACATTTAAATTAGTTCATGAATAAAAATGAGTTTATAATCAAATCAAATCCACCAAAGCAATGTTGTTGTGAAAATGTACGATGAAATAACGTAATAATATCTGCAATTAATTTAATAAATGTCTGAATTATTTCACTAGTCGTTGGTTTATTAATATATGTCACACATTTTTTCCTCTCACTTAAATGAAACTCCTGCTAGTAATAAAGCAGAACGATTTGTGTGCAGATGTCAGGCTGAGGTCTGTGTGTGTGTGTGTGTGTGTGTGTGTGGCATCGCTGTAATATCTGTATACAGGTAGAATGGAGAACAATGTTATACCTACTACTATTACTTTTGATAACATTTAATATATCTATATATAGAGAGATACATATAAATGTATATAGATAGATAGATGTATATATTTTGATTAAATCATTTTAAATGAAGAAAACACGTTTTGATGCAAAATAAAACACTAAAATGAAGAAAGGATGTTTTTTAAATGGATTTTAATGGTTTCACACAATATTAAAGTCTGAAGGTGTATTTTCACTGGAGCTCCCTCCACTCAAATAATGTCTAAACTCATTTATAATATCTTCCACTAAAAAGTGTAAAAAGTAATGAAAATGTCCTGTTATAAATCCCCACAGCACACAGATACATTCAAACGTCCTGTTTTAATAAACCAACAGTCTCTATAGGTTTAAATATAAGTAAATATACGTTTATGAGCATAAATGTCAAATAAAAGCATTAAATATTCATATTTGAAAGCTGTTTGGCTCGTGTTGATGGAATATATTACAATGAAATGAAGAAAGATGTTTTTACTCCTGAAAGTGGATTTCAAAGATTCCACACATTAAAGTTTAAAGGTGTATTTTCATGAGTTGATTCCAGTTAAATCTAATCTAATTGATATTATCTTACCAATAAAAAGGGAAAAATATAAAGATTTTCCTGTTATTATTCCCCACAGCCCAAAGAGATAAATTCAAACGTCTTGTTTTAATAAACCAACCGTCTCTATATGATTAAATATAAGTTAATATACGTTTCTGACCGTATATGTCAAATAAAAGCCTTAAATCTTTAAGCTGGAGAAGCTGGAACCAGCAGATATTTGACCTTTGGGCTTGTAAAACCACTAAAATGATGATTTGATTATAAACAAAAGCTAATTGTTGCAGCTCTATTCTCACACATCACACGAGGACTCTGAGGAAAGAAACACACTTTTCTCTGAGTGACAGAAATCTAAATTAAAGCTCGTCCTTTCTTGCCTTCTTCTTCTCCTTGTGGAAG
>CAFUXE010000483.1:490232-504893 GCA_903364295.1 Serranus cabrilla
TTAATCGATAATAAAAATAAGTTGCCGCTGTGGTCCGAGCAAGGTGTACCTAATAAAATGAACTATATAGAGACTAAACTTTGAACAACAGAATTCAAGTTTTTACATTTTAACAAGCCACCTTATACTGATGAAGCATAAAAATAAAGATATTCTTTCTGTTTTTGGAGGTTTTTCCTCTGGAGAAAAGTCACCGTCACGACACTATAAAACTCAAAACACTGAAGGAACTGAGGCAGAAAAAATGCTCCTGAAAAACAGGATTTATGTTGAATTCACTGCACTGACACACTGACTGTGACGTGTCCGTGTTTGTGGTTATTTCAACATAAAACGGCAAAAACCGGAACTGAAACAAAGAACTGACGATTGATTTGTACCTAACAAAGTGAACAGTTTGTACTTCCCGTCCCGTCAGTTTGCCGGCGCTCTGGGGACGTACATGCGCGGTCAGTGCATCAGCGACCTGAAGGTTTGGACGAGCCACATGAAGAGGACCATCCAGACGGCCGAGGCTCTGGGCGTCCCGTACGAGCAGTGGAAGGCGCTCAACGAGATCGACGCCGTGAGTCGATCGGGTCGCAGTTAGATGATGTTCATCACTGAGAGCTGGAGATTAATGTGAGAGTCAACATGATGTGTGTGTGTGTGTGTCTCAGGGTGTGTGTGAGGACATGACCTACGAGGAGATCCAGGAGAATTACCCCGAGGAGTTCGCTCTGAGGGACCAGGACAAGTACAGATACCGTTACCCCAAAGGAGAGGTGAGAGCAGCGCTCCTTATTCAATGATCCCCGACTGAACTCTGATTTTTACTTAATTTAAACTGTAGCTTGAGTGTTTAAAACTAAGGGGATGTGATTTTATTGTCCTGAATTTAAGGACATTTCAGCATTAAAAATAAAAAATCACACACTAACCCTCAACCAACAGAAAATGAGTCACAAACCTTTTAAATGATAAAAACTCCAACAGTTTGAAGGCGTTTATCTCCACAAACGGACCAAAGATTACATAATTTAATCACAAAATACAACAAAAGAATGAAACTATTTAGAAATCCTACATTCAAATAAATATACATTCAGTTTTTATTTTTATTCACACAGAGACTCAAATAAATTAGAAGAAAACAAAAACTTTTTTCTTTACATTTTAAAGAAAACACGACCTGCAAAATCAAAATTCTGTCAGTAAAAACAGGAAACTACTGGTGAAATAACGTGTGTGTGTGTCTCTGTGTGTGTGTGTGTGTGTGTCAGTCGTACGAGGACCTGGTGCAGCGTCTGGAGCCGGTCATCATGGAGCTGGAGCGGCAGGAGAACGTCCTGGTCATCTGTCATCAGGCCGTCATGCGCTGCCTGCTCGCCTACTTCCTGGACAAAACCGCCCGTGAGACGAACGTTTGATTCACAGCAACGACGACTTCTAATCGGCTGCAGCTTTCCTTTGAAAGATCACCGAAAATACACAATTAACCATAGAAGAAGCTGTAAAAACAGGCGTTCTTCTAGAATTTTCAGACAGTCTTTGAACGCATCATAGATCACAAAGGTTACTGTTATAAAAAGTAACAATCGAGTCTCATAATGTTGCTGTTAGTGTCAGTTTTATATGTTTCAGAGAAACAAAAGGACACAGAGAGGAAAATGTAGAAACGTCAAACTGAACTGAAACCACAGGATGAAACCAACAGTTGCTGCTAAATGTGTATCTATATATATATATATATATGTATCATATAACTGAATAAATGTGACTTTTTTCTCCCAGACGAGCTGCCGTACCTGAAGTGTCCTCTGCACACCGTCCTGAAGCTCACACCCGTCGCCTACGGTCAGCACATTATTATTATTAATTATCATTATTATAAATATTTCTTCTGTCTGTCTGTCTGTCCTGAGGACTTCCTGTCTGACCTCCTGTCTGTCTGTCTGCAGGCTGTAAAGTGGAGTCTGTCTTCCTCAACATTGAAGCCGTGAACACACACAGAGACAAACCAGTGGTGAGTTATTAATTAATCGTTAATATCAAACCAGTGGTGAGTTATTAATTAATCGTTAATATCAAACCAGTGGTGAGTTATTTTTATTCAGGCTGGTAGATTTCTGTGATGTTTTTTCTTTTTCCTCCATCAGATGCTTCAAAACCCAAATACAACAGACTGAATATTTATGTAATAAAAATAAAGATATATTTTAATAAAACATGTTAAATTTGATTGGATTAAACATGTTCACTTCATACTTATAATTAAATACAGTTGCAGTTTTATAAGAATTTATTCTGTGGCAGAAACCTACAAAAACATGAATATTTTGACATTAACAATATAAATATTTTTATATTTGAATAATAAAGTAACTTACCAGCTGCTGCTGCAAATATTAAGACTGAACATTGTCTCAATCTGTGTCACTGACAGGAGACTCAGTTAAAAATAAAATAATAAAATAAATTCATGAAAATTAAAAATGTCTAACATTTTTGTATAAATACAAATAAATAAATGACTCGGTAAATAAATAAATATGCCATAAAATTTACCAAAAGTAATATTAAAAATCATGTGATGGTTTTGGTGGGTTTTTTTTCATGGATTTTTTATTTTATTTTTAAAACTATGTCTTTATCCTATTATATTAAAAAAAGAAATCTAAAGATCTTTCGCAAAAACTGGCATATTAATGACTGGCATAATGAAGATATTTTTTTAAATATAAATGTTTAAAGAGAATAAAACAGAAATGAATGTCAAATGCATACATTTAAAAGGGATTAAATACATTTAAATATTATTATACAAATTAAATAGTAAAGTAAATAAATTGGGGAATTAAACAAATATAAATTTGATATTTTATCAATTATTGCCGACATGAATTTTTATGAGTTTTGACCAATTTAAAGGTATAATACTGTATTAATATTCTGTTCAGTGCATGTAACAGTATTGTATGAACTAGCTTGGTGCTGTTCATACAGATAATGAAACAGAGATCAGACGGTAAATCGTGAGTGTGTCTTCCTCAGAACGTGGACGTGGACAGAGAGCCGGCGGAGGCGCTGGAGACGGTCCCCGACCACATCTAGAGGAGCCGTTTCATGGAAAGTGGCCTTTTCTTAATTTAAGTAATCAAAGTGTTCGTCGGAGGATCGTCGTGCTGTTTGAAATGAGACGTTTCTCCCGTGGCGGCCGATTGTAAAAGCACTTTATGATGCAGGGCTCCGGCCAAACCAGGATCCTTTACTGTGAAACATGGACGCTTCACTCTGAGCTCAGCTTACTTCATATGATTTAAACGGTAATCACTGCGTCACATCAGAGCGCCTCGCTGCTGTTTGGAGACGTTTAAAAATGATGCAAAAGGCGACAAACTCGTTTTCTTTTTAAATGATCTTTTAACTCTCTGAACCCACCAACGAAATGCAAGTTTCCTTCTAAATATTACCCAAAATACATTTTATTAAGGTAAGAAACTATAAAAAAAATAAGCATTAGTGTCGAAATTTTCCAACAGTCTTTGAACACAACAGAACAAAAATAATATAAACTGTGTCTGTTAGTGTCAGAGTCTCTTTCTTCTTCATGTGTCATTTAAAATGAAACCAGATCCTGTTAGAAACATTAAATGTAACGGCTATAAACACTGAAAATAATCTGAAAAAAAAATCACATTTCTTCCATATAAAATCCTCTTTATTCCCATTTTTAAAAAAAATAATTTCAGAGATAAATTCAACACTTTTTCTGTCTGAGTTGTTCCTGATTGTGCTGATTCCACAGAGCTGCAGGACTCAGAGATTATATATTAAAGTGAAACAAAAGGACACCGAGAGGAGAATGTAAACTGAAGCAGCTCGTTGGGGTTCAGAGGGTTAAACTGTCAGCGAATCACGCACACAGATGAAGCATTAAGAAACTCAATGATAAGCAACTCAAAAAAATGAAGAAATCTAAATGTTATTGCACACTGTAATGTCTGACTCTTTGTTTCACGGCTTCGGACATAAAAAAATCACTAAAGGTACGAATGCATTGAACGGCTTCACAGCAGCTCTTTACTTGAACCGACACGTCGATCTGAAAACATGTCGTCTCTGGAAACACTTTGATATGTTCAGCGGTTAAAGCTCGTTCAGACTTCAGGAGCTGAGACAGATTCAGTGGATTTTACCTTCGGTGCTCAATGACTGCAAACCACAAACCCCACAATCCTTTGGGAGTAAAACTGGAGGCACTTTAACTGCCCAGATACCAGGATGTGCCTCACATGAGTCAGACACACGGCTATTCTATGCACCCTCCACACACACACACACACACACACACACACGAGAGGCAGGTGTGTGTGTGTGCTGTCGTATTTATATGAAGATACATGAGAGGATCGGTGCAATCTGTGTGTTTATTATTTTTATTCAGTTTATTTACTGATCTGTTGGACTGTATCAGAGTGAGAATTAGTCGGCTGTCTTTGGCTTCACTGAGCTGTTTTAATTACGCAACAAACACAAAAGATCTGAGAGAAAAACGACAAACTCGTTAGTAAAATAAGGAGGAAATATTTAAATAAACGTTAAAAGTAAATATGGAAATTAATACATTTAGCAAAGGAAAATAAGTCAATGAATGCAATAATTTAAAAGGAATAAATGCATTCAAACAATCTTATCTTAAAACATTTTAATTACATTGTTGCTTTGCTCTAAAATCTTTTTTTGATATAAAAATAACCATATTAGGTTTGGCTTTACGTCTTAACAGGCAAATAGGCAAAGTTCTTATTATAATTCATTGGGTTTTATAGTCTAAGTAGATAATTTCTTACTTTTTTCATGATAAACTACAGATCTGATTGTTTCTGCTGCCAAAGAAGAACAGAGACAGTTTGTACCTCATGAGGTCAAAAATGTTAAAGATTTCATTAAAAGTTTGACTGATAAAACAACAAGAGTTTTAGCTTTTCAGCATGATTAAAATGCTGCAATAAAAATAGTTTTTCATGCATTTCATGGAGTTAACTGTTAAAATCCATGATTTTACTGATCTGTGGCTTTTTATTGCTTAACTGTAGGAATAATGTTCAGTTAGCAGGTTCACGACAGCAGAAAACTCGAGTTAAAGCCAAAGAAAGCCGGCTAAGAAACCAACAATCTCGCTTGGTGATACAGGACTTTTAGTGTTTCTGCAAAATGTAAGAAATAAATCCAACGCGTCACCTGGAGGAGCAATAGAGAATCTTCTCAGGGGACTTTTTCTTTAATAAAAAAGATGCCAGCACGTCCGTGTAAATAAACGCATGTACTTCTTTCCACACTGTGACGAGTGTTTGTCAGAAAAACTAGAATCTAAAACATGGAGTCGTCCCTTTAAAACACACGTTCAGTTCTTCGTGAATCTGTTTCCTCAAACTGCTTTTCTGTCTTTATATAAATGTGCAGCTGTGCCTGTGTGTCCTCAGCTCTGTTATATTAATAATAATAATAATAATAATAATATGTAGCGACCGGGAGGTCAGAGGTACATAAAGCGTCTTGTTGTGTGTGAGAAATGAATGAGAAGACAATGTTTAAAATGTAGAATCTATTATAAAAGATTTTATTTTCTGAATTTGAACAAATAACTGTTTTAACCTTTTAAAGTGCAGCAAATAAAAGGAAAATGGAAACCTGACAAACTGTGTGTGGTCTTAAATTTAAAAAAAGAAACAATTCAAAGAAGAAAGATTCAAAGGTAAAGTGTAAAAAACAAATGTGTAAAATATGAATCATATCGCCGGGAGTTTGAGTTTCCGTGGCTTTGTAACAGATTTGAACACATTGCAGCATCACCAGCAGAATAAATAAGTCTAAGTGTAGTGAAGAGTTGATAGTTATCTCTGGCTGCTGGTTCCGGCCTGCGGCGTGCTGCTGTGAGCCTCTCTGTACTGCTGGCTCCAGCTCTGAGGGTCCTGCTCATGAAGCTGAGGACGAAAGGTACAAACGCTCCGCTTACAGTCGCAGTATTTCCTGTTTGTGCAAACATCACAGTGTGAAAATCTTCCTACAGATGCTCACCTGCCCCATGAACTCCAGGATTTTGGCTCTGGACACCTCCACGTCGGCACGCTGACCCCATCGAAACTCGTACTCCACGGGCTCCGTGTGAGGGATCTTCACGTACTCCAGGTACCTGAACACATTCACACCTGATGTGAGACACGCGGAGCATTAAACCTCTGGTCCCATACGCTGCAAAAATGAACCGTTTAACACAGAAAGAAACTTTAAAAACATGCAAAAACTTTTTGACGGTTGCGAAAGTTTGTTAGAAAACCACCAAACGAAGCTTAATATTGCGATATTCCTTCAAAAATCATATTAAAATAATAGAAATGTGTCATAAAAACTTCCCTTCTCTTCACCCCTCTCTTATGAGCTGCTGATTGGTTCATTTTCAGAAGTTATGAGGTGGATATTGTTTCCATAATTAATATTTTGAACAAATCAAAGTGGCATTCAAATGGAATTTGAACTTTCCGACAGTCATAGGATAGAAAAAGTAACTAAAACTAAGAACAAATGGTCTAATTTCTCATTTAAAACGTGTCCAAAATAAAGCGTTTGCACTAAGCAGATCCTGTTAGAAACATTAAATTCTGCTCCTCAGAGACTCTGTGGACTCTGTCAACGGTCACGGGACAATTTCAACATCTATTCAACTTATAAATATTTTTGACCAGGCCTTTTAACTCCTTGCATTATCCACTAGAATGACAAATAAAAGAAGTTCCAGTTGCTATCCACGACCTTTTTCCAATGGAAAACCAAGAAATAGATGTTTCAAACGTGTAAAGTCGAGTTGTACCATAAGTATGTGATCTTTACATAGAATTTAAAATGGGAACAGACAGAGGTGAGACAGAAAACACCAGTAAAACCCACAGACTTAGAGGACCCGCTGGGTAACAATAACAGAATAGCCAACATGATATAATGTCAGGAGTGAGAGCGTCCAGCTGCTCTGCTGCTGCAGCAGCCGTCTGGTTTCTCTCACTCCTGTTGCTCTGTGGTGTGGTATAAACCAGAGTCTATGGTCTGACAGACACTGGCTCTGATCACACCAGGAATTACACAGTGACACAGCAGGGGCTCGAACCTGTGACCTTCTGATCTCAGATCTACTGGATTACATGACTGAGCTATCAGCTGACTGAAAGCTCCAGGTAGTCAGAGTGTTCACACCTGAAGCAGGCGGGGGGGGGGTCACCTGTTTACATCACAGGGAAGCTGAAGAAACTTCAGGATATTTACATGTTCACAGGGAGGAAAGCAACAAGTAAACTACTGCTAAACTACTAATCGGTTATTTAAATGGTTTCAAAGTTTGTGAAGCAACACGTGTCTCTGACTTCAGTTTGACTCATTAGCTAGTTTGCCGTCTCTAGATTTGTGTCTGTTTTGACGGACAATCACAATAACAGGTTCATTTAAAAAGAAATTAAAATAATTATTCGTCTCTAATTTATCTAATATAGTGAATATTTATGTTCAGTAGTTTTTAGTAGATATTGGAAGACCAGAAAAATAGTTTTTAATGATCTTTGCAGTAACAGAGCAGCATGAATTTACTGGCTGGTTTCCTGTGGAACTCGTTAACGGTTCGTTCTCACCTTTGACGCACAAACTCGTCGGTGATCAACCTCTTTACATCTCCGAAGTCGTCGTGTTTCTCTCTGCACAGATTTCACAGCATCACAATGACAGAAAGAGCAGAAACAAAAACAGATTTAAGGTTATTAATGATCAGCTGCAGAATCTGAGAACTGCGTTTGGATGCTCCAGGCACCTTAAAGCCATTAAAATGATCTTGAGTAATTTCCTTGTGATAAATAATCTTTTGAATCAACATAGATGAACCAGTTATCAGGAGAAAACGAGCTTTATTATCTTAGAAAAAGAATAACAGCTTTAATAAAACAAGCCTTCTTACAGCACAGTGAGAGTTAAATAAAAGTCTCGTCCTACCCGGGGTCGACGCGGAGCTTCTTCAGCGTGTTCCAGATGAGGTCTGCAGCACAAAACAAGCACAGTTCAACACACAGATTATTTAAGCAAAATGAAAACATGGGCAGTGTTTTACTTCTAACAGATCAGAAAGAGCGATGGCTCACTTTCTCTGACGGTGCCTCCTTTCATGAAAACGACGCTCAGGATCACCAACAGCAGACCCGTCTTGGGATTGGTCGGGCTGCTACACTCACAAGAAAAACAAAGATGACGTGACTGCAGAAAGATAATAAACCGAAATGGCTCCGTTAACTTACTTAATCGGCGATTCTCGCTCCGCTGTCTCCAACTTATTGATGAGGATGTACATGTGATTTTTGGAATCAATTTCAACCATTTCGAGACCAAACACCTGCGGATAAAAACAGTCATGTTAAATAAATATCGCATTTACACTAAAAAAAAGTTTCAGTCACAATTCTGTTTAGCTGTTGATCCTGTCAGACTGAACAGACCTCGTTGAAAGTACGTGCTGCTCTCTTTATGATCTCAGGGTAAATGTTTCTGTACTCCTTCAACACGTTTTTCACAAGCTCTGAAAAGACAAACATACATAGCACAATTTATTTTTTCATTTGATAATTTATTGTCTTTTACCATCAAATTTATACCGTGACAGTTACTTTGTCTGTATAGATAATAAAAAGGACACAAACTCCTAATTTTCAGAAAATCTGCTTCGAAATATTGAGAAAATATCATTTAAAGACTGCATTGAACCGAGTATTAATATACGTGATTTCAAAACAAAACAGCAAAGTTTTCACTAAAGCTCAACCAGGAGGATACAAAAATAGGCTTTACTGAGTGGTTATTTCATTGAAGACTTCTTAGTAACATGCTATATTGTGATACAGGGTGTCCATAAAGTCTATTTACATTCTTTTTTAAATGATTACAAAGACAGTTGGTGAGATATCTTCATCAGTTGAGGCAAAAACTTCAATATCCACTAATTTCCACTTTTGTCTGTTTATTTGCTTCTGTAATGCATTTTTTTAGTTGTAAAGAGACTTCATGGACACCCTGTATATTACAGAGATGAAATAAGCTGTGCTGCAGCCGCCACCAGGGGGCGGTCAAGATGTTTTGTCTGTGTCACTAATAGGGAGCTGTCAGGTCCTACAAAAGTTTTTTTTTTACTCTGTATAAAGATAGTTAATACCTGCTCGGCGAACAGGAATCTTCTTTTGGTCCTTCATCAAGAAGTACTGCACAACCTCAGCTGTCTGCAGGACAGAACAACAAGCTGTGTGAATTCAGTTCAGTTCTGAATTCAGTTTTTTATTTAAACATTTCAATTCACACTTTTCTGTGTGTCTCTTACTTTCTGGTCGACCTGTGCAGATGAGAGCTTCTCCAGCCCTCTCTGGACCTGTGACGTACTCGGCTGAGTGAAGGTCGTGTCCTCATCTTCGTCCTGAGTCCCGAGGACGCCCGATTGTCTCTACATGCAAATACTTGAGCTGAAACCATCGTCATATTATCTTACACAACATCAAGATTATTATCTTCAACCGAAAGTCTGACAATCCGCATGCCGTAGGAAAAACAGATCACCTGGATGACTAATATGCCGGGGGGCTAAAGCTTGGGAAATGTCTAGACTAGACTCAATGACTAAGATTTCTCTTGTTACGTCACTGGAATATTTACATGTATGATCATGTGCCGAATTTGCTTCAGGATACAAACTGCAAATGCCAAACTTGGATCTGTCAAAATGTCCTTCTCGTAAAACTACATAATGCAGTGTATGTCATGATGTCTGGAGTCCACCTTTAAATTATTCGTTATGAAAGAATCGTCAAATTAATGTTGTCTGGTTGATGGTGACGTTAGTCGGACAGATTAAGTATATTCATTCATAAACTAGTGTATTGTGTACTGACACTGGACTGTTAAACAACACAAAAACACAAATTTGATTACGTGGATTTGACTGCCGATACGATTAGTTTATTTCAGTAAATACTGTCAATTTAAATGACTGAGGTATGTACAAAAAGGGATCCCCATTTATCAGTTTGTGTGCAGTCTCTCAATCAGTTATAACAGGATATTGGTGTTATCGTGACTTCCTGTACCGATTTGCTCCACTTCTTACTTAATCTCGATCCAGTCTATAATGTTTTATGCTGAAGCATGTCAGGCCTGTAATACGAGCTGGGCATATTTAACCCTCAGAAAAGTAAAAACGGACTTCAGTGTCGGATTTTTTTAACTTTCCAACAGCCCATATGTTTGAGTTGTTCACACTTTGCATGACTGTGCTGATTCCATAAAGCTGCAGGAATAGATTTTATAAATATAGTATGTATTGAAGTGGTCTACAAGGCCACAGTGATTAAAATGTGACAGCTTGTTGGGGTTCATAGGGTTGAGGTTTTGAACGTACCTTGCTCTGAGAGGAGCTCTGTGTGTTGGACAGCCTCTTTCTCTGCGACATGGCGACTCTCTGCCTGATAAAAACAGTAAAATATAACCAAGGTGAGGTCCGTGTGCTTCCTGTGGCTTTAAACAAACCAAACACAACAACTAAACCCGTTTAACGGAGCCAGAGGACGCTGAACTACTGCTAATGCTAACGTTAGCTAAAAGGTACCAGAGCTAACGGTCCATTTTAAAACAAAAGTCTGATTTAACTAAACTTTAGCGTTAACCTATTCGTCTAAACAACTGCAGTAACGCTACCAGAGTGTTTTAAACCGGACAAGTTTAAAGAAATCACTCACTTTTCTTATTTAAAACTCCCCAGGCGTTTCTAAACAAACTGTCAAATTCCCGCTACTTCGGTTTGCAGGCGCATCGTGATGACGTACAAGTGACGCACCGGATGTTTTGCAGCGTTGTATCTATGGTTGCAACACACGTTTGAAAGTGCAATATCAAATTTGAACACTAGATGGGAGAAAAAATTACACAGTGTCCGTTTAAGTGTAAGAATGAAACAAAAATACTCTCTTCAAAAACAAATATCACAGAGCTTCTTCTTCTTCTTTCCTTTTATTTTCTTTTATTCTTTAAGCTCCTATGTAATGTCGATTCATTATACAAAAACAAAGAAACAGCCTCTCCTCCTCCTTAAATGTCAGACCCCACTCACACAGTTCTAAACCCATCATTTAGAATATCTACTTAAATTCCACCCATATATAAGAAATGCCACCCACTCCTCCAGGTTGAATGTCAGACCCCACTCACACTGTGTTAAACCCTATCATGTAAGGTATCTACAGAATCACAACAAAACACACAACGTTTTAGGACCAAACTGGTATATTGACAAAAAGTAGCCACAAATTCTTGAGAATATAAAGTCCTGATTTGAATGAATATATGCAGATATTTGCTCAAATATTTGGATCATAACAACTGCTTCTCTGGGTTTCGTTTCTTCTCTGGGTTTCGTTTCACCTCTGGGGGCGTAGAGCAAATCAGCCCCAGATTACCCAAGAGCTTCCAGTGGGGGAAATGGGTGTGGTCAGTGTTGATTTTTTTAGTATCGTTTCACTTAAAAGCAAAGGAGAGTAAGCAGAACAGAACAGACTTTGTCTTTTTATTCTCATCTCACCATGCAGACTGGCACAACCAAGAGAGGGTGTCCGTTCAATTATTCTGAAGAAGAGCACTTGAAGCTGAATGATTTAAAATCTAAAGCTATAGGTTTGTATAACAAATATCTCTTTAAAGAAGACATCCCAGCATACCCTCAGCCGGAGTTTCATGTTTCTCATCTGAAACATGATACAGTCAGAGTGGGATTAGAAGGCATCCGCAGGGATAATGGCTTCAAGGAACCAGATGGGCACTCTGGTGTCCCAGATCTGGGTCCTGTGCTGTGGTGGAGTCTGTCTGTGGGACCTGATGAGATATCTGCAGCTGAGACGAGGCTCCTGAAGAAAACCTACCCAGACCGTACTGAGGAGCAGGTCCAGATGCAGCCGAGCTTCCTGGAGAAGTTTGCTACGTCTCCTGCCTTCAGTAAGACCTCCAGGCTGGGCTCGTACCGCTTCACCTTCCCCGTGGAGGAGCTGCTGACGGCCTACAGCGAGCAGGTACTGAGGTCACGCTTGGTCATTTTATATAATTGACATTGTCAGCAATAAGGATCAAAGAAAAAGTAAATTCAATATTTAGACTATGCTGTTGATAGAGTGAGGAAGTCAGCTCATTAGAAAATAGGGTAAATGAGTGCAGCTCTGACTATAGAGTCACTTAGCAGGAGGGAAATAGCAACCTTCCTTAAGTCAAGATCCGGGTCATAAAAGTAAATGGTTAACATGATAAGATGGTGTTGATGGGGTTGCATAGCTGTTCCAGTGACAACAGACATTTACATAAACACCATAAAAGTCCAACCAATTGTACGGAGTTTTGCCAAAACTCAAGAAGATAAATGTGAAATGAAAAATTGTTTGTCTTTATTCAGTTGTCTTGAGTTTTCTGTAAAAGCCAATTACAGATTAAAGATCCGGGCAGAGCAGGAGGGCTTTAAGGTCCCGGCTCTAACACTGTCATGTTTTATTTTTGTCCTGACATGCCCTTTTTCAAGCTGTGTCACATGACCTGTGATGTCACCTCTTTTCTTTTCTTTCCTCTTCTTCTTTTCCAGGTTTGTTCTGGCGCTCAGCCCGTCATGCGGGTCTTGAGGACCGACCTGTTCAAACAGGAAGTGTCGTATGTTGTGCTGGTCCACAGTCCGGCCAATCAGCAGCCTTTCTCACGCTTCCCTCTGCTGACTGACGACCCGAACGCTGTCTGCAGCTTCAGGGACGGCTGCTTCATCTGGAGGTCTCAGGCCATGTGTGAGACACACAGGTGAGTGAGAAGTCGTCTCGTTCTGTCCTGAGACAATTAGAACCAGATGAAGCGAGTAACTCAACACTGTTTAAAGCCTGTTTCTGCTCGATGTCTGCTCCTCTTAGCTTCAATACAAATGTCAGTTGTCTTTGTTCATAACTTCTGTCAGGTATGAGTTGGTGAAGAGACCAGAGGAAAAGCAGATGGAAGCGCATTACGCGTATGGTAATCCTCCGTTTTATGTTTGGGATCACGTCACCATCGCCCTGCACATGGAGGATAAGGTTAGTCCACCTTTACTGATCACTCTTTTTTTTACTCCTAACACTCCTAAAAACCACCGGTGCTCCTTCGAAGGGGGCGCCTGAACACTAATAACAAGAACATATCAAATGTCATGTTTCTTTTATTGCAGCACCTTTTTATTTTAACAACATCTAAAATGTTGCAGTTAAGTAAAGAGAAGCTGGAAATCAGGAGATTCACTCAGATATTATGTTATTTTTATGTTGTGAAGCCTGTTTGGAACATTTAAATCCATTTGCTATTATAATTATGATGTTCATCAGACATGTTGCTCAACATGAACGCACCATCAGCATGTTATCAAAGCCTCATGGGAGCTGAAGTTGTTGAAATGAAGTCCACATGTTACTGTAGTACAGAAGCAGAAACTCTTCCATGTTAGAATATGGACTCAATCTACTGTTAATATATTATGGATTATTCTGTTATCTAACACGTCTGTGTTATTTTAACGTGGCTGCTGACAATCAAACTGATTTTAAACCATGCAGTTGTTTTCTTATCATCTTCTTCTGTTCTTTTCCTGTTTCAGGTGCTGAAATTTGACGGTGACCGACTGAGAGAGAACCTGAAGTTCTGCAGCCAAGAAAATGTTCGATACACACGTAATTCCCAGTTTGATGACTTCCCACAAGCTGAGGGGATTGTTAAAGCACTGTGGCCCGACTATCCCTCACCACTGGAAGAAGCCTAACAGCTGAATCAAGGGTCAACTTCCAAACACACCAAAATCATTTCACAGAACCATCCAACCCTGTCTTCTGAAAGTTATGATCCCATTCAGAAAAACTGCTTTCTAAATTCACATTTTGAGTAAAACATGTTTTCTCCGATATTAGAGTTGTTTTTAATGTGTCACAAACACATTTACAAAGCAGGCAAAGAGTCATTTCTAAATTTGTAAGATGTTCAGACCGATGAACAGGGAGCTTCTGTTTTTAACAGATCTTAATAATCACTTCACCCTCCTAACTTCTTCACCTCCAGCATTTATATCACTTATTTCCTGTTTAAACTGTCTTTTATAACACTCAACCTTAGTCTGTTACACTAAACCTGCTCAGTGGTTTTGTAGCATAAATTCACAGAAACTGCAGCTTTTTACAACCATGAACTGCTCGTGGATTTTAAATGATGTGTGTGCTATTTTTAAAACTTTCTGCTTTTGGGAAACGCTAATATGTGTCGTTATGGTGGTATTGTTAAAGGGTTTATTCTGTTGTTTAGGTTGGATATGTTGTTGTTCATGTGGTGCACTGGTTTTAAATTGAATGCAGGACCGGTCCAGAGAGTCTGGAGTCGCCCCCTGCTGGCCATTAGAAAGAATGAAGGTTACGGTATTTAGGATTGGTTGTAGCTTGTTTGGATTTAGATTAGATTAGATTAAGTTAAATTGTCTAAACTCTATTATTTCTGCTGGAAAGACTGTTTGTTCAAGTAAACTTCATGCTGTCACTGTTCACCGTAAAATAAAATTCCTTAAAGACACAGAGACAATCC
>CAFUXE010000483.1:516283-530613 GCA_903364295.1 Serranus cabrilla
CTCAGGACGCGTCCTTGTGAGTCCTTGTGTTCCTCAAAAGCTCCCTGTAACCCCGACGGGCCTCCTGACGACGCTCCATGTTCACATGTTTCCTGTTACATTTCACTGGAGGAGCTTTTCAGTCCAACAGACTCACAAAGAGAGAAAAAAAGCCCCAGTCTGCTGCTGTCTGCACTAACTCTCCTTCAGAATCAGTCTGGGACGCCCTGACTCATCCTCTAGCGCCACCAGCTGGTTTCACAAACAGTTTCTATTGTATAAAATCTGATTCAAACCGCCAGCGACTTGAAAAATAGAAAAAATACCTGTAAATGTAAAAAAAGACACAAAAAAAACACTAGTTATCATAGAAAGAAACTGTAAAAACAGGCATTATCGTCCAGGTTTTAACTTTCCGACAGTCCTTGAATGGATCACAGCTTTCATCAGTTTCCGTTGTAAAAAGTAACAAATCTTCATCTTAAACTGTGTCTGTTAGTGTCAGAGTCTCTTTCTTCTTCATGTGTCCTTTAAAATCAAACCAGATCCTGTTAGAAACATTAAATTCTGCTCCTCAGAGACTCTGTGAACCAGGATTGATTCTGTTTACACAGAGCCCAGAGGAGAGGACAGGAGAGGCTGCAGATAGGGAAATAGTTTTAATGATATTTGATGATCAGAAGGTCAGAAGTTTCCACAGAGATTCATATCCTGCCTGTGTTTCCCTCTCGGCTCTTTCAAAGTGATTTGTTTCCGTTTTATTCAGGCACACTCAGATCTTCCTGTCCGGCTGCCTGGCGGGCGTCTTCACCACCGTCATCGTGGCTCCCGGAGAGAGAATCAAGTGTTTACTGCAGGTGAGGTGCTGATTTTGGATTAATCTGCTCGTTATTTCATCAAAAAATTAAAATTAAATAAATGTAAAATAATACAGTGCACTTCCTGTAAAATTACTTTTATTTTTAAACATTTTGATCAGGCGCCTGCGACCTCTTTAATAAAGTGTAACAGAGCCGTCAGGCCCTGGAGCTGCTGTCCGCTCTGTAAATGCATTAATAATAACAGTGATGTTGCGTTCAGGTGCAGGCGAGCAGCGGACAGCTGAAGTACGCCGGGCCGCTGGACTGTGCAGCGCGGCTGTACAGGGAGCAGGGGCTCCGCAGCGTCTACAGGGGGACGGTGCTGACGCTCATCAGAGGTACAAACAGACATCATTTAATATGATTTCATGTTATTTTTTGTTTGTTTTTTTGTTTCAAAATGTTGATCCAAAAGTCAAAATAATTATCTGATCACAAACCCAATCAAAGGCCACACTAAAGAGTAAAATGCAGTTAATTACTAAGCAGATTAATATATATTAAAATAACAATAACAATAATAATAATAATAATAATAATAATAATAATAATGATGGTAATAAAACTCTATTCAAGACCACATTAAAAAGTAGTAAATACGTAAAATAATGAAACATATAATAATAATCATAATCATCATCATTATTATTATAAGAATTATTATTATTAATATTTTTAAAATGATTAAAGACTACAATAAAATTCTAAATAATTACATTTAAAAAAGAAAGTAGAAATAATAATAATGATAGAGACCACATTAAAAAACTGTCAATAATCAAACAGATAAAATAATATTCAGAAAACGAGTCAGAAATAGATCAAACCTCAAAAGTTGGTTAAAAGGACCAAAATTAAAAACTATGAAACTTGAACTTAAAAATTGTATTTAAGTAAAGAAACTGAGTAAATATCTGTAACGTCCAGCTTTGTTTATCTGTGTTCCTGAGAGATTCTGTGTGTGTTTCAGACGTGCCTTCTAACGGGCTTTACTTCCTCACCTACGAGTACCTGAAGAACCTCCTGACGCCTGAGGGTCAAAGGTCAGTCACACGGTCACGAGGAGGCCGGTGAGGTTCGCAGGTCGTGTTCTGATCGGCGTGTTTGTCTTTGTGTGTCAGCGTTTCTCAGCTCAGCACTCCAAAGATCCTGCTGGCCGGCGGCGTCGCAGGAATATTAAACTGGACGATCGCTCTTCCTCCAGACGTCCTGAAGTCCAACTTCCAGACAGGTCAGACACAACAACATGTTATTACCTTACATTTATCTTGGATCAGTTAGGCTATAATAATAATAATAATAATAATAATAATAAAATACAATTAAAGGCCATGCTAAAAATATTAAATGTAGTAAATAACTAAACAGATAAAATAATGATAATATTAATAAAAATGATTAAAACAATTAACAGCCTCAGTAAAAAGTAAAACACAATAATTAATTAAACATATATATATGAAAATAAAAATATAGAAATTATAGGAATAATTATAATTGTAATAGCTAACCCAAATAAAGACCATACAAAAAAATAAAATGAAGAATTAAAATAATAATATAATGATAACAATAATATAAAAAATAAAATAAAGACCATACTAAAAAATAAAATAATTAAAATGATACATAAAAATGGATACAATAATAATGATAATAATAATTTAATAATAATAATAATTATTATTATTATAAAACTCAAGCAACCATGCAAAAAAATAATTAAACAATTAATTATATAAAAATAGATTATTATGATCTGTGAGCTCGTCTAGGTGTTGAGGGTTTAGGCAGAGACTGCCCTCTGGTGGTCTGAGCTGCACACTGCACTCCTGATACTATTGGACACTTATTTTTTATTGTTCTTATGCTGATGTATTTTGTTCTGATATTCATAGTTGGATCATAGACACAGCATCATTTACTTACAATGATATAATTTACTTTATGGTACAGTTTGGATGCAAATCTTTCAGATACAATAAATCTTTCAATATATTCATTCCTGTAAGTGGAAAGTTTTTCTCTCTTCCTGTTTATATTTGGGATTTTGCTTCTTTAAAGTAAAGATGCATTTGCACCGTAATAGTGGAAATATTTGCTCATTATTATCTAAATCTTGGTGTGTCCTGCCTTGATTTTATTTTTATGCCCTTTATCTATTTATCTATTTCCCCTTTGTTTGTTGATATATTGTAGGAAAATACCTCTGGTATGTTTATTGTTATTATGATGCATAATTTCTACCATGTTTTCTACCATATTCTCCTTATTTTCAGTGTCGTCCTGTCTGCAGCCTCTCCTGTCCTCTCCTCTCGGCTCTGTGTAAACAGATTTTCAGTGAATATTTGTCACGTGACCGTCTTGTTCTTACACTATTTTTCAACAATGTGTGTGTGTGTGTGTGTGTGTGTGTGTAGCTGCAGACGGGAAGTACAGAGGTCTGGTGGACGTGCTGAGAACGCTGCTCCGAGAGGAAGGACCTAAAGCTCTCTACAAGGGATTCAACGCTGTGTTTCTACGAGCCTTCCCTGCCAACGCGGTGAATCTTTACTCTTATTTTATCTCACATTTCTTCTTGTTTACTCTTTGATTTCTACGAGCCGACAGCCTCATCTGAAACACTCCTTCCTCTCTTCCTCACCAGGCCTGTTTTTTGGGGTTCGAGGTGGCGTTGAAGGGCCTGAACACGCTCGCGCCCGGCTGGTGACAGAAGTCGGTTTTGGAAACGAAGCTCAGTTTTTCTCTGGACAGATCTTGAAATGTAATGAATTTTTTAAATGTTATTTTACATTTAATTTTACAAATTGTCATCCTTTGTAACGCTCACTTTTTGTGAGTGACGATGCAGCGTAAACGCACACATATGAATGTATGATTTTTGAGTTATAGCGTTAATTTACCATTTGTAATGTTTTATTGTAAAATGTCATAATATACATTTATACCATTCAGCTCAGAATGGGTTTGAATGTTTGTAATCTCAGCTCTGCCAAAAGTCAGTATTAATGTATACTGGGAGAGGAGCTTGTTTTGTAAACTTTATGATTAAAGTGTTTGAATAAAAAGTTTCCATATAAATAGTGTGTGTGTGAAGTGTGATAATTTATTTGGTAATATGCACCATTGAAAACCATGCTTTTAATTCCTTAAAAATACAGTCTGTAAACTTTCAGCATTGAATTATATATATTATATTATATGTTGTTAAGTTATGTACATAATATTATGGGCTCAATTTTAAAACAAAGAATTATATTTTTTTGTTAATATGTGGGAAATTTTAATGCAACAAAATATAAAAAGGAAAATTAAATCCTTGTCATGTTGGAAAGTTCAAACTACGACGATAATGTCTGTTTTTACAGTTTCTTTCAATGAAAAACAGTTGGCCGTCTTTTAAAGAAAACATACTTTTTTCATACGGTTAAAGAGCCATTTTCCCGCCAAAACTACAATCCCCACAATTCTGTGCGTGGCTTCCGCTTCCGGTTCAGGGGTCGGTCACCAGCAGCTTGTCAGCAACAGCAGAAAGGTGAGTAATGTCTGTTCTCCTGATGTGTTTCTGTGTCTCTTTAAGTTATTAAAGTCTTTAAATTAATTAAATAATGTCTTACAGAGCGACCAGCTACATTATGTGTGTATTTAGGAGCGAAAACGGCCGTTTTGTAGCCGTTGAAGTAGCACAACAGTGTCAGAGTTGTGAATGAAATGCAGATATCTGACGTTAGGTTAACTGTTGAATGAGTCTGTGCAGCAGCTGTGGAGCATAAAACGGTAAATTAAACCTTTTATTTACCAGTTTATGTCATTATTTGTTCACAGGACTGAAGTTATATCTCTCTGTCGGCTTTATGTGTCGGTAAACTTTAGCTAACGTTAGCTAGCTGCTGAGGATAACTGCAGAATATGTTGACCTTAGCTCCCATTACTCCTCCGACAAGTACATTACTAAAGTACTTTACTAAAGTACTGTAGTTTAGTTCGGTTTCAGGTATTTTTACTTTACTTGAGATTTTCCCTTTTCTTTGCCTCCACAAGTCATAAGTAGATATTGTACTTTTTACTGCTTTTATAGTTTAAAATGTGATCAACAAATCAGTTATGTGTTATTCAGTGGTAAAGTTTCACTAGATTACTCGACTAATGTACTTAAGTGAAATCTTATTTCCATGTATGTAATAATACTCATGCTCAACTACATATCAGAAGAAAATATTGTTTTTGTTTTTTTACTGTTTTTACAGTGCAAAATATGGTCAACAAATCAACTATTAAGTGTTATTCAGTGGTGAAATGTAACTAGATTATTAAAGTAGTCTACTTAACGAAACATTTTTAGAGTATTTACCTTTTTCACAACTTCTACTCAACAAGTCAGAGGTTAATATTGTGCTTTATAGTTTAAAATGTGATCAACAAATCAGTTATGTTGTGTTATTCAATGGTAAATATGTAACTAGATTACTCGAATACTCTACCTAAATGTCATTTTGAGGAACTTTACCTGAGTTTTTACATTTCTATAACTTTATATTTCTGCTCCATTACATATCAGAGGAAAATCTTGTACTTTTTGTTGTGTTATTCAGTGTTAAAATGTAACTAGATTACTGAACTGCTGTACTAAAGTGACATTTTGAGGTAGTTGTACTTTAATTGAGTATTTATATTTTTTCACTACTTCTACTCCACTACATGTCAGAGGTAGATATCTGTGCTTCTTACTGCTTTTATCATTTTAAATCTGATAAACAAGTCAATTATGATGTTATTCTGCTTTTATAATTCAACATTTTGATCAACAAATCAGGGAAATGTAACTAAATTACTTAAGTTCTGTAACTACAATTTTGATTTACTTGAGTATTTTCACTTGAACCTGTTTTCTGACTGTTTTGTGTTTCCAGGTTGACGTGTGTGTGGATGTAGCATCTGTGGAGCGCCGTGATGCCCCTGGAGGTCAGATGGCCGTTCCCACAATGCCCCGCTTTGGCGTGGAGGCTCTCCGGCTCACTGATCATGGGGATGGTGGGCTCCTATTCCTACTTCTGGACCAGTAAGTCTAAATATATACATTTCATTTATACCATATCAGTGGACTTTTTTGTTATTTTGATGGACAGGGTTGTAAAAATAATCTATTTTTACCTGTGATTTTATAGAGCTGTACGAAATGTTACATAGGATGCTATCATTGGATAAAATTAGGTTTTTATTTATTCTAAATAAACCTGAGAAGCATATCACTGAAATGTAATGTAATTTATGGTGCTGTTAGATTGCTGCTGGACCACATTATTAGTACAGGTGCAGCAAACAGTTTTACCGTGACAGTAAAGATATTGTTTTTGAAAGGCTAAACGCCAGCAACAACAAAATAAAACGGAATATTTTGTTAAGATAAAAGACTGTGAATTTTGGAAATGATGATCTAATTTAGATAAATGCAGATTTTTCAACACTCCAACCTCCATTGAGGGTGTTTGGAACGCAGAAACAGTCGCTGCTTTTCAGGAAAACTAAGTCTACAAGTATAATAAGTATAATATTATAATGTAACCTAGAAATACCACAGCATTTATTGTCCTCTGTGATTTTTCCATCATTGTCAGAAATATTCAGTTAGAATATCAAGTATTCTTAGTTGCGATCCTTGTTTTTATGTTGGTGATGTTTGTCTTACTCGTGACTCTGTAGCACTTTGAGATTTTGTTTAAAATAGAAAGACGGACAGATACTTTATTTATCCAGAGGGAAATTACAGCATAAACATACATTAAACATACACTCAACATACATTAAAATTAAACCTATAACACAGAGGAAAACTGGGCTTTGCATGGAAATTAAATAATGTGCAGATAAATGAAACGTGCAGAGATGTCAAGGAAAATAGTGCAAAACAGAGAATAAAATAGTCTGTTGTCCTCCCTGACTGAGAGCTGTTAGAGGGATAAAGTGCATAACAAATGATAAGTATTATTATAATGATTATACCAGGACAACACCAGAATATCCTCACACGTTTTCTCGCCACATTCTCAGAGTACATGAACTGCTTGACGGTCCACAACCACGAGGTTCTGCTGGAGCTGATTGACCAGCGGCCCTCTGACACGCCCCTCATCACGCTGTCCAATCACCAGTCCTGCATGGACGACCCTCACATCTGGGGTGAGCAACCGGTGCACAAACGTTCACTCGGTAACATGTGAAAACAGGGAAATAATCGAAGCTTTTTCGACAGGTGTGCTAAAGCTCCGGCACATTTGGAGCTTCAACAAGATGCGATGGTGAGCTTTTATAGTCGCACACTTTTTAGAAATATTTGTTTTGTGGTTGGTTGCATGTTTTTGGATATTTATTCTGTGTAACTGTGCAGGACTCCAGCAGCATCGGACATCTGTTTCACTAAAGAGCTGCACTCGCGATTCTTCAGCCGTGGGAAGTGTGTCCCCGTCTGCAGAGGTGAGCCTGATGCTTCATTAACCCTGACTGTGTCTCTCTGTCTGTCCAACGAGCGACTGACATGATGGTGTGTTCTCTGCAGGCGACGGTGTTTACCAGAAAGGCATGGACTTTATTGTGGACAAGCTGAACGGAGGAGAGTGGGTTCACATTTTTCCAGAAGGTAATTAAACCATTTTCCTCCTCACTTTTCTCTTTTCTCCTACAAGCCGAAACAGTTTCAGGTTTTATGACATAAATCATCATAAAAAAAGAAAAATGCAAGTTACATTTCTTTATTTTTATAAATAAATTGAAATAAAATGTATATTTACAACATTTAAAAGTGCCCAAAAGTGTCACCAGCAGGCACATGCTTTACACATTGAACTGAAGTGCAATTTGTTTTTGTTTTTTACATGGTCTGGTTCGTGCTAAAGGCTTAATTTAAAAATATTATTATTTTATTAATTCTGACATTTTTCCTGACAGAAGCGTTCATCACATATGATTCGTTTCACAACTTAAAAATGTAAAAAATGTTAAATAATTTCCTGGTTTTAGTGTCTGGCTGATATGACTTTTCTTTAAATAAAAAAGAGAAAACAGGAATATTCAACCCGGCAGGTTGTGGAGTTAAATAGAAATAATTTTATATATTCATAGTATACTTTTTATATTCCTTCTTTTTTTCTTTTTTTTCTAAATTTATATTCCTTCTTGTTTAAATTGTCTTCCCTTTTTATATTTCTTCTGGTTCATATTTCTTTTTTATTATTTATGTTATTGATGCTCCTTGTATTTTTCCAGTCCACCAGCTGCTGTAAAGCTCCTGTTATGGGTCGTATGAAGGAATATCTTTTCTTTTAAATAAGCACTTCTTCTCTTCTTCCTCATTTAGGCAAAGTCAACATGACGGAAGAGTTTATACGGTTAAAATGGGGTGAGTGCGCTGCATGTTTGTCATATTGCACAACTTGTTCAGCACCTGCAGGTTATAGATCTGTGAAGATCTTTGGAAACATGAACGCTGATTGATGTTTGCTTTTGTATCCGATGTTCACTTATAACAGTCGTCCAAGTTTATTCTGATTCTAATCTTTGCTGTTTGTGTGTGTAGGTGTTGGTCGGCTCATAGCAGAGTGCTCCCTTAATCCGGTCATCCTGCCGCTCTGGCATGTGGGTGAGTATCAACACAAAACACACAGATGACGACACGTTATCTCACATGTTCTGATGTTTTTACAGGTTAGGAGAACTGAACTCAAGCTGCAACATGAAATACACAGAAAATAAACATGCTGCAAATTCATGGGCCTTTTTTTTTTGTTGCAGTATATATTTTTGCAAGTAAAATTGCACAGTAAAGGTGGGTTAATGTGATTAGCTGTGTGAGAAAGTGAAATAATATTAATACAGTACAGAATATTTTCTTTTCTTCTCTGATTTGTGGATGTAAATAAATGACATTCAGTGTGTTGCTTTATAGATCTGATGCAACTGAAACATGTTTAAAAATTAATTCATTTTAAGTTGAAATCTATTTGCACTTTTTTTATTCTGCGATTTGTTTTACGAATGAGAAACAAGTTCCTGCAAACTGTGGAGATTTAAAAAAAAAAAAGTCCTTTAAAAGACAAGCAAATACTTAACATCCATTAAATAAAAGTTTTAGTAAACAAAGAAAATTCCAATATGCAGTTTAGGCTTTTAAAAAGTTTGAATTAATCAAAAAAAATGCATGCAGCGAAACTGTACTTATACATATTTACAGATTCAAAGGAGTTTGAGAGTACTGACAGATCACACATGGATGTTTAGTCTGAAGCTTTCTCCTTTAAAAACTGTTGAAAATAGAAACAGAATCATGTCAGAAACCAGCAGATTAAACTTCTCAAACCTCTCCTGTGTTCTGCTTCTGTCTCAGGTTTGAGTGACGTTCTGCCGAATGTGAAGCCGTACGTTCCCCGCATCGGGAAGGTGGGAACACTCACAGCTCACATCCTGTTATAAAGGGATAATATTGTGTTTTTATCTTGGATTTAGCTTTTTATAACTGGAGTTCTTCCTCCCAGAGGATCACAGTCCTGGTGGGGAAACCGTTCAGTGTGAAGGAGCTCGTCGAGTCGCTCCGAGCTGAAAACAAGAGTCAGGTGAGGACGGACCGACACGACATGTTCACACTGTACAACCTGTGTGTTGTACCATTTAGCTGTAGCTTTAGGTTTATACTGGAGTTAGTCCGTGGGCCCAGGCTGAATATATCTCCACCCTTCAAACCCCCACAACTTACAACTCCAGAGTTACACATGATCAGATCAACAAACGTCTCACTCGGTGCAAAAAGTTCCCACACTTCCCTCGTAGTGAATCTCACAAACTAAACAAAACTCAGTTGGTTGATTTAGGTGAATGTTGCTGCAGGAATAAAAAAATAATATTAATAATAATATTCATGTGTTGGTTTTGTAAATATGTGGCGCTCTTTGTGTTAGAATTAAAACAACAACACTAGAGTGCACCGAGTTCAATGTGGCTGATTTTTAAACATTTTTCCAACTTGGACTGTTTGTCTGGTTTAAGAGAAGTTCCAATTTCTGTCAGTTATTCAGTCCATGATGTTCTTTGGTTAACTGCAGCCCTGATTTTGAGAAAGTTTCTCATTATTTCTCAAGATACTAACTCATAATAATGACTTAGAGGATTTATTTTTCCAAACAATGACAGGAAGTGAATAGTTTTATAGTAAAGAACAACGTGAGGCATTCATAACAACACAACAACACCTTCTTTCTTTAATGTCTTTCAGTTGGAAATGAGGAAGACGTTGACTGACTTCATCCAGGGGGAGTTTCAGAGCCTGAAGGCCCAGGCCGAGGCGCTCCACGGGCAGATCCAGACCAGGTCCTGATCCTTCACCCTGAACCCAGGGTAAAACCTTTCACTGCTGGAAGCCCACACACACACACACACACACACACTGGGCTGCTCTCCTTTCTCTCCTGGAGAAAACACACTCTGAACACGGAGCGTTTTGGGAACGTTTTACAGGTGTCGTGGGATCATGATGGAAAAAAACCTGGAACAGCTGATGCTTGTTTGTAAATGTTTAAAGGCATTTTTATTTACTTTAATATAGCAAAAGCACGATTCAGTTCCCGGAAACAGATTGAAGGAAGACTGAGTTACTTGAATTCAAATCAGTCGATGCTCATGTGACGTCTGGAATTATCATCAGTGTTACTTTTTTTATTTAATTTGTCATTTTATAATCCAGGTTTCTAAGAATTTGGGACTCTGTAGATAAAAACAGAATGAGTGTTTATATTTACAAAATAACTAAAGTTCAAGCATTTAATATCTTTGTGCAGTTTTTAGTTGAATGTATCTCAAATCATTGCATTCTGTTTCTGACACAGCGTCCCAACTTTTTTGGATTCCCGGCTGTGTTTTCAGTTATTATCCCGTCGTTTCCATCAACCCAACCGAGTCGGAGTAATAACGTCTGTACTGGATGATTTTAATGTTCAGTGTCAGCGATGTGACGCGCACATCAGACCAGAGTCGCTCATTCATGTTTGCAGCTTTATTTAAAGTCGACTGATGGGAGAAAAATTCTCTGATTTCTTATAAAAGAAATGTTGGAGCTGGAATGAAACTAAACCTTCTTTTCTGGTTTAGCATCTTTATGACTCCACAGACAGTCAGAAGAACATGAACATTTTATATATTATTGAAAATGATATTGACCAATTCCAGAAATGGAAAATGAGAAAATAAATAAATAAAATAAGAAGCAAGATAAACGTCAGTAATGCACGTTTAGTTTCAGTCAGTTGCTGATTAAACCTTTAAATAAATAAAAATAACATAAATCAACATCAGTGTTTTATATTCGGTGTTATGAACTCAGAAGGTTGCATCACTTTATTCAAAAATCTTAACATTTTTATTGATAATGATATTAACCAATTCCACGAAATCAAAAATGAGAAAATAAATCAGATAAAAAGTAAGATAAACATCAGTAATTTGTTCAGCATCATTCAGCTGCTGACACTTTAAATAAAGAATACATTAAATATGAATTCTAAAGCCAAATGTCCAATTTTTAACTGATTAACATGATTTTTGTTATTGTATGCACGGCGGCATTTAAACGAAAATATTAGTGGAACATTTATTTTTATTATCCATGTAAAAAGCAAAATAGAAACATTCTTTATATAATATAATCAACTTTATATTATAAAATAATAATAATCTGTGCTTAATCCCTGAAACTACTGTAGGAATGTATAATTACACAATTTAAATAGAAAATGAGAATTTCATGATAATAAATTAGGGATTAATACTTACATTTATTGTTAAACCTAACCTGCCTTAACTGTAGTTTATTTGCAATTTTACAAGCAAATTTAAAAGAATATTTGCAGAATCATCCAGTACTGATGTTCTCGTCCGGCATCAGGGTTTCATCCACCAAACTGCTGCTGATTAAATACTAAATGTTATTATTATTATTATTATTATTATGCAGTACATACACATGTAGTGATGTAGATGAGTAATGTGTAATCTAATCAGCGCTGCATGTTGTACAGCTGTTATCAGACAGAGGCATGCAGAGGGAATGATTGTTAGGAAAGTGTCATGGTGATTATTTCTGTTTTTACGTCCACGCAGCTTTAAATGATCCGTACGTCATCATCACCTCGTGCCCTGCAGCTGCTCCTCAGTCCTACGTTCAAAGAAGTTTGCAAGTAATTTCTGAGAAATGTAGATAGGTTTATTTTTCAGATGAAGGTAGAATTTCTAAGGTTCTTTAGATGCTCTCAGCCTCTGAATGCTTCCCCATCACAGATGTATATATCTTATTTTATCTCAGAGATCAGTGGCTTTTATAATAATGGTCATTTTCTAAATGTATCGCCTTACTGTGATTGCCACTCTTTCCTACTGTATGTGAACGCCAATAAATAAACAACTTTTCTAAGTTTTAATTGTGTATCGTGAAACTGAAAAAGTCCTCCTCGATCCTGCAGGACAAGCCCAAAAACTTTTATAGAATCATGGAAAAACCTATAATAATAGAGAAGCACTTTATCAGAGTTAATGTTATTCAAGATCCTTATATAATTTACACGTAAAATCTTAATCTGAAACAGCAGAAAACTACAGTATGAAATTATTTAGTGCAAACATGATTCCAAAAAAGTACTGTAAATAAAACGTGATCATTTAATTTTACATTTAGTTTTTTTTAAAGTGTATATATACGTCATATATATAAATTAAAATAATACTGTAAAAAGGAATGTGTTTCTCAATTTTGTATTATTATGATGGGGCTGGAATGGGACGGAGAAAAAGGAAGCTCTATAATAATAACAAAAGGTCCATTTGTGAATATAAAGAAATATAGATCCTTCAAAATCAAAATATTTTTTTGTTTGTTTTTTTCTTTAATTTTTTTAAAATATTTGTGTGCCCTTTCGTAAAGGCATTTTCAGCCTTATTACAGGATTGGGACAGGAATTTTTTTCTTCGTTTGTTTCTCTGTCTCTGGGATTGAGGTTGCATAGGAGGTTTTATTTTCTGAGGGAATAGGACAGGGGGAAAAAAAATTAGATAACATACAATAACAGATTCTAGTCTTATAAAAGTGTTGAAAACGGATCTAGAAGCAGGCACTCATTGCAAAAAAATATAGTTTCTGTTAATTTTTAAATATTTTTGTAGCCTTTGGTTCAGACATTTTTGGTCTTAAAATGAGACAGGAATTTTTGGGAATTTTTCTGTTTCCCTGTCTTGAGCCTGGGACCGCTCGGAGGGTGTTTATTTGCGGGAATGTGATGGGACAGGAGTCTCACCGTGATGCTGCAGAGGAGCGTCTTCTTCATCCCCTCCGTCACGTCACGTGATGACATCACCTGACGTCACCACCTGCTGTCAAAGATTCCAAAGATGGCGACGACAGGGATGCTTCACCTCCGCCGCATCTCCGCGGTGTCCGCCGCCGTCTTTCTCGGCCTGTTGAACGCGTTTAACTCGGTGAGCTGCGGTGAGCAGGTGCCGCTCATCCTGTGGACGAGCGAAGGGTGAGTGAAGCCGGCAGAGTTTCTGTTTTTATCGCCTTTATAAACGGTTCAGCGGCTCTGCGCCGTTAAGCTAGCTGTTAATAACCGTTAGCTGAGTCGGTTATCAGCGCGCGAGCAGCCCTCGGTACGTCTCCGCTGTAATATCAGCAAAAAACAGATAAACTGGCTCGTTTAAGCGTTTTTAAATCGTTAAAATAAAGAAGTGTAACGTGAGAATCTCCAGTCATCCTCCTGAATGGCAGGTGCAGTATCACCTGTCATCTGGCAGCCAGTGATCATTACATACATTAATATATTTAATATAGATTTCAGTTTTACTATTTATTCCTGTCCCATCCCAATCCTGTAATAAGACCAAAATACCTTTACTGTAGGGTACAAAAACATTGAAATATAATTGTAAAATAAAATAAAATTGACTCCCATATCAACCCCCCTAAAAAGAAGATATATCATATGAAAGGTATTTATTTATTTAAATGTTTTTATGCCCTTTAGTAAAGGCTTTTCGGTCTGAACACGGGACTGGACGGGACAGGAGGACTGGATTTTTATGTGCAATATTTGCAGAGTCATATCGATGCATAATCATTCTATAAATTTACTATATTGCTGCCATATCGGTAATTAGTGAATTTTCCCCCTTTAAAATGTGTTTAGAATGTGATTAAACTGCTCTGACACAGAAAATATAAATTTATGCAGCAGCTGCTGCTGCTACTTTTACCTTTTAGTATATTGAAAGCATGTCCTGCACTTGTCGGTTTTTGCTGTTTTTCCATTATTTTTTTGTATTTTTACTTCAATAAATGATGTGAACTCGCTGCTCTGCCTCTCCAGGACCTCCCTGCCGACCCAGGCGCCCCCCACAGCGGGGCACATCGTGGGCCAGCAGCAGCTCGCCGCGTACCTGGAGAAAGCTCTGAATGTGGGTCCA
>CAFUXE010000484.1:0-12816 GCA_903364295.1 Serranus cabrilla
TTGTGGCAGGTGCAGCTGTCGAGGCTGTCGAGGCTACAGTCGTGGCAGCAGTGCTGGCTGTGGTGGTAGAGACAGTGGAGGTGGTACTCGTTGTTGCGGTTGTGGCAGCCGTGGATACAGTTGTGGCAATACTGGTAGTCGTAGTAGTAGTGGAAGCTGTACGTCTTGGAATCTCTCTGTCTGTTCCACTGTATGGCTCTTCAGGAATGTCTTCAAGTCCCCAATTGGTATATTCTGGTTCGTAATAATATTCTGGATCAGTATCAGTATCTGTGTCAGTTTCTGAGCTTGTAGGAATATCTTCAAAGGCCAAAGTATCATATTCTAGTTGTCTCTTGACATGCCTCTTTTTTTTGGGGCCACAAACTGCCAGTGCTCTGCACAGCTTCCCAGTAGACTCCAAATAAACCAGTTCAAACACAGATTCCTGTGAACATAAGAAACGTAAGTTTTCACACCATATTAAAAATTTAACCAAGTTAACACGTTTTTCACCCAACTTACCTTGTCTGACAACTTTGATATCTTCAAAAGCAAAGCACTTGGGGTCTTCCGTTGTCTCATGGAGAATCTTTCATTGGTGAACAAATCTGCCAGCAGTGCAGATACAAATTGTTTCAGATTGACTTTGCATGTGTGTGCAAATCAAAAGGCTTAAAAACTAAAGTTAATAATTATGGCTCAAGCATTAAAAGCTTGCCTGCGATGGGACCAGTTGTATGTCGGCTATCATGCACATCTTAGTGATGGTAAAACCTTTTTGTAAAGTCTCTGTATGGACTACACATTTTACATTTGAAGAATATAACAAATACTTTAGGACTTCAATAATGATAAATGAAAAATAAAACATTAATACAAGTTATTCATAACTTTTTGTCAAAACACGAGAAACATTAGATTGCTAAAGAGCCATATGTGGGACCACAGATATGGCACAGATGGACATTGTTCATTTGTTCATATTGGACTGATTTGAACATAAAGGCAGCAGCATTCTGGATCTGTTTGTGCTCTAACAGAGGACACGGTTCCCAAACTCGATCAAGTTGCAATTATTGCCCCTTCAGAATGTGAGATAACGTCATTGGTCAGAAAGACCTCTGACAACGCATGCAGTCTTTGGCTTCAGAAGGCAGGACTCCATTCCTCACTCTCTCTTCAGCAGCAGCTGCCCTGGGACACACATTCCTGAGAGGACAGGACCTGGCCACTCAGTCTAATTACAGTTACAGGTACACAGACATACATGTCTTACATAGAACTTCGTCCCATTGGCATCATGGGGAACATCTCTGTTCCTCCTAAAGCCAATAACAGCATGTTGTTAGCATTGAGCACTGTCACCGAGCTGCTTGAGCTCAATCACACCAAGAAGTTGTGCGAAGTTGTTAGTCATGATAATTCTGACACCAGCCCATGACATAAGCAGTTCGTGGTTCAAAACTAGCAAAGAGTTGGAGGCACTGTGGTACCCGTTTTCCTGGGAGAGCCAGTTCTTTGCCTGTAAAAACATGAGGGACTGGTTCGAGATTAGCCTCTTAACCTCAAACTGCCTTGGTTGAAAGGTGCATCAGTGACTCAGTGTAAGACTTATGCATCCATAGGGCTAGCTCCAACATTCACCATCTCCAGCCAAAAACAACAATGATCAGGGCTACATCTACATCTTGTTTGAGTTGTTTTGCCCCCTTGATGCCTAAAAATATTACTGTTGCATTAATGTTACATGACATGAGAAAAATGGTTTGTGCATGTTTCCAACTACCTTGGTCTTACCTAGATCTTTCACCTTCATCAGTTTTGTTTCACGAGGCAGCTTCACAGTGAAATATGTTGTTCTACAAGTCACCAGTGGTGACTTTGCTTGTGGTGAAATTACTGGATTCTCACAGATGGCCATGCCCGTCACATTCTTCTGGAGTACACGGTCAAAATAATGCAATTTTAATGGGTGGCATCCAATCCCATCTTCAGTCTGGGGATGAAAAACAATATACATAGAGTGCTGAACAAATTTATTTGACTGCCTGTCAAAACAATGAGAAAACAAATATTTTAGAAATCTCTCAAAAAATTGTTTACAACTATCTATATGGTAAATAAACTGAAACCACTTAATAGTCCTTTTTCACACATCCAAAAAACATTATATATTGCATGGCCACCTTTGGCCTTGCTCATATGTACTTTTTGGCAGACTTGTTTGTTATTGAGTTCCAAATAGTTTTTAGCTGTTCCCACAGACAGGCTTTCGATTAAACTTGTGCGATCAATCATTGAATCAACTAATTCCTTAGTATGCTTGGGGTCATTGTCTTGTTGGTATATGAAAACATGACCAATCAGATTCTGTCCAGATGGGACATAATGGAATCTCCATCATTTTTCACTGTGGGTGCAATGCATGTGGCATCAAAATGTTTTTCGCAGTTTTTCTGCGGACATAAACACAACCAGTGTTGGGGAAAGTCAAGTATTGTTTTGGGCAGCGGTGTCTGTCTGTCTGTCTGCAGCATATACATCCTCTGGCCAACAGAGGGCGCTACACTCTAACTGAGTGCCTATTTTCTCTGGCTCCTCCTCCATGAGCCCCCATGCAAGAAACAGAAACCAAAGTAGGCAATTGAATCAAAGATCATATAAAAGTATTTGTGTAATTTAGCATTAAAAATATAATTTCATTTAAAGAGCTTCTACATACTGGTGTATAAACCATTATAGAAACATAAAAAAAGATTTTGGTAATTACTAGTGCTGTGGCATAAACCTTACATTGGGTGGTGGTCTCATAAATTTGTTAAGCACTGTATATATATATGAAAGGCATAGCAGTATCAAGTGAAGTGAGATCTTTCTGAGATGAAGCTCAGGCATTCTGACCAGCCAAGGGCTCAACACTAACTTTTAATACTATAATGTGTGTAAAAAGATTCTATGCTATTGTATATCAACTTCATAAATAGGTAGCATACTTAAATCAGACATTGATCTCTGTGTTACCATAAGTAAGCATTTAATTAGTAAGCAATTACTAAGTGAATAAATCAAGTTCCCCACAGGTAAAAAGCAGAGATACGTTGAATTAAACAGTAAAGTTTGACATACTTTTGCAGCACATTTATCTCAACTCAATTTGAGAGAATTTGAGAGATCCCTGTGCAACAAATACTTTAAATATTTGTTGCATAAGAGATCTGTCTGCTTGATTAAAATGGAGGCACTGCCTTTTATTTACCTGTTGCCATGGTGAATTGTAATATTAAGGCTCCATTAATGCTGCCTTTTATAGTCGTGGTGCATGCACTGAACTGAACTTGGAATTAACCTACTCAGTTGTTTGAACTCAAATCAGCTTTTCCACTTAAAGTTTCCCATCTGAGGGTAAATCAACTCAGAGTTCAGAGATGGACTCAGAGTTTGCTAAACCTTCTTTCTGGCACAGGGCCCAGGTCTATACCTTGGCTCATGAGGCTTAATTGAGGCTTATCACTTATCCTTACTAAGCTCATCTTATCTAAACTGGACAGCCATCGTTGAACAGTGACACTCTTCAAAACATATTTTTGCAAAACAGCAGAAAATCAAGTAAAACACAAAAACATTCTTTTACGGTGATTTATTCAACTGAATTAATGTCAAAAAGCATTAGCAAATGACAACTTTTTATTCATTTTGTTATATTTAACAAATTTTATTGTTATATTTATTTTATTACTTCACCCCACAGAGTGGGAGTGAAGTATTATTTTGGGCGGCGGTGTCTATCTGTCTATCTGTCTGTCTGTCTGTCTGTCTGTGTTTCTACTGCATATACACCCTCTGGCCAACAAAGGGTGCTGTGGGGTGAAGTCTGCCATCTCTGATTGCCTTGTTTCGTTTTAGACAACGTCCAAACTTTTTTGGGACGTTTTACGCCTAAATATACCCAGACTAATGCAGAGCAACACATTTTGCTCTTTAATGCAAGTCAAGCCTCCTATTGTCCAAAAGCTAACCAAATTACAATGAGCAAGAATTCATGAAATATTTAATAATATGAAATATAATATATATAATATGAAATTCTCGTTGAGTCAAATATTTTTACTCATCAGCTAAATAGCACACAGGGAGAAATTTTAATTCTTGAGAGACCAAAATTACAGGTAACATTAAGCCATTATTCTAGGTATACAGTTAAATAAAGATAATATTTGGCAGCAGTGGAGACTTGAAGCCAATATACATCCATTTGCATAGTAAAAATAGCCCACTTCTGAAACAAGCCACAGGAAAGCATGGATTATCTCCCAGAGCACTCATTGGTTTGGCCAAAGAAAAACATCTGACCTGTGGTGCTGTGTAGCAGCCAGTGTAGGGAAGCTTCACCAGCAACCACCACTTGGAACTGTGCCCATCAGGCAGAGACAACAACTGTGTTCCATCTGTGGAAAAAGATTGGGAGACACATTGGACTTCTGATGACTGATGTCATTACATTGTGTAAAAGACAAAAACATACAAATAGCTGGACAAATCAAACGCACCTTCCAGATGCAGATTTGTGTATCGGATGAGTGAAAAATGCAGAAACAGTGTTCCATTACTGCAGCGATACAGTGGCAGGTTGTCATCGGATTTGTCTGAAACTAGATAAGACACAAACAGAAAACATGCTAAATGAAACCAAGAAAGCCTGAGAGCTATGCTACACAAAATCCCAGTACCACAGCAAGAGCTTAGCATTGTGTATACAGAGCTTTCCATAAGCGCCAGCTGCTGAAAACAAACTCAAGCGCAGCCTTCTACTGTATTATGATAGATTATTTTAGATTTTTACGAGTGAAATATTGTTTTGGGCGGCGGTGTCTGTCTGTCTGTCTGTCTGTGTTTCCATTGCATATACATCCTCTGGCCAACAGAGGGCGCTGTGTGGTGAAGACTGCCATATCTGATTGCCTTGTTATAAAATAGTTTTGATTCACAAGTTGCGATTCTATACAGCATGTACATATAAGAGCCTCTTCTCCCCTTCAAAAACAATTCCCAACCATCAGTATCAGACTGTATATAAATAGTGGACGTAGTCCCTGTGACTTCACCCATTGGTTTGTGGACTGCCCAAAGCATAGAGTTTGGTGTTACAGCTGTCGCCATCTTGCTTTTTGTCCGTCACCAACTATGTTTTTTGAAACCGGGAGAGACCATATTTGGACTGGGGAAGAGCAAGGGGTGAATTTATGATTGGATCTGCCTGAGAACAGAAGACACTGCACTGCATGCCCATTTATACTGCCAACCTATCTGCACTTTGCTCTTAGCTATGCATAAAGCACAAAGTTGCCACCAGGAAAGTTGAGTAGGGTAATCTGTATTAAGTGTTAAAGTAATCTTAGTTGCTGAAATTAACTACATACAAGCCCACATTTTGTCAAGCATTTCCACTGCAAGTTATAATTCAAATTATGTTGCACTGAAAATTCAACTGCCTCTTTTTATTAACTGTTAAGTGAAGGGCAAAGTTCAATTGCAACATGTACAGCATTGTAATCAGACAAGAACACATTTGAGGTTTTGCCAGAATTTGTAATTAACTAGAAGGCAATTTATGTTAGCTTTAATCACAATATAAATATTAGAAATGTTGATAATAAATGTTACTTGAATATTGACAATGAAGGATCAAAAGGTAGATATTATTGTTTGTGCGTTTATTTTATACGCGTCTTATGTACATGTACATTTTTATACTGAAAAGATAATTTCATCCAAAGTTTGATTAGATTTATTATAAGGCATATGGGACATTTGTGTAATTAATGGAAAATACACTCTGTAGTGTTTAAAAAACTGTGTTTATTTCAATATAACAAAACCAATTACAGATAACTTTAAGTCATTAAATTCATAAACCTACAAATAGATGCTACATTAAGTAAATAATAAAGTAAATAAGATTTATTAGATAAAATATCTTTCATTTCATTTTTCATCTAGCATATATTCCATTCTGATCCAGTTTCTCCTGGTTTTCCATGTATGAGCAGGTGGCGGTCTGACTCCAAATGTACACAATTATTTTACACATGAAAGTAGTTTAGTAGTTTCACAACTTAACAATAAAAGATTGATTTCATATAACTGCCATTAGAAACATGGAGATGAAATTGCTGCCATATGGCAACACCGTGCAACAAAGGGAGAATATATCCAGATGGATGGCATGTTAATGACATGTGTAATGGGGTCTCACTGTGGTTATCTTTATGACTGCAAATTAAGTTTCATTGACTCGATTAGTCCTAAGAACAAAAGAAAATACCACAAATGTTTCCATTAACATGGATGTGGAAAAGCAGAGTCACCACTGTTGATTGACAAAATAACAATTCATGGATTCAGTGGATCCAGGTCCCTCTGTTGTGGTCTTCAGTTATGGACAGTTGCAAATTATCACAGCAGTTTATGCAACCTTGTACAGCTTGATGGACCTGATATGTAGGATCTGATAAAACATAGAGTAGCCTTAAAAAAGCCATAAGCAGGTTTTTACCTTGAAGAAACTGCCAAACCGGTACTTGGAAACTTCGCTGGGTCCTGTCTTTTGGACCCCACTCTAACTGCTCCGCGGTGCCGTGGGAAGGCACGTCATTGCCGGCCAAACGGCCGTGTGCGTACCGCTTGCTTTCTGCATTGTTGAGCTGGACTAGTGTTAAACAGAACCAAACCCAAGCCATCAGTGCGGACGCCATAGTAGCACCCCGACCCACTCTGCTTCCCTCTGCACACCAGACAGGCCCACAGATTCTGAGAGGAAAACCGGAGCCGCCGCACACCTGCGCAATTAAACCAGGTTGATTAAACTGGAACGCGGCATAGATGCGTCATCACGTGAAAGTCAAGTTGGGTTGTGGGAAGCGTAGTGCAGCGGTGAATACACAACTGGTCCATATCCATTGTTGATTTTCTGTCTTGTTTTGTAAATACAGTATTCTTATGTAAAACTTGCTTATCACTTGAAGATAGCATTACCTTTCCCAGTAATACCTACGAAAAGTAATGCACTTGATGTTCTTAGCTATCACATGAAGTAAATGCATTGAATTTCACAGGTATTTCTCAAATGTATATACCTTGCAGACCGTGGATGCATTAAGTGTGGGCGGGAGAGGAGGTTGATGGCACAAATCACCCGATGTTAAAGATGCATAAGAAGTCCACATCAAAACATAACCAACGTGTTTCTAACAACTACTTTTATTTTGTTGGATGTGATATAACCTTCCTCTACAGATCATACGAACCTGTTCATGGGAATTTGTTGCTGTTAGTACAACCGAATGCTAAACAAGACATTTTAAAATTACCAAAACGTTAGAACTGAACTGAAACTGAAAACCAACTGTAACTATGACAAAACAAAGAAATATACACAATGCACCATGGTGGTGACTTGTCAAACACATGGTAGCTTCTTTATTTTCTATTTTACTCTAAATGGGACCATAAGCTACAAAATGAACATCATGCTGTATGGGTTTAGACTCAAAACAAGAAATTTAGACCATAACCTCATAAGGAAAATATTTACAGATGTAAAAAGAAAAAAAGAAAGAAAGAAAGAAAGAAAGAAAGAAAGAAAGAAAGAAAGAAAAAACAAATCAAGGGAAAAGTGCAATCATTTTCTCATAGACTGCTATACAATTCTACTTCTTTTTGCAACCAGTTTAGTCCAGTCAGATATAATGCAGGTTCCTCTCTGACCCCCTTCCCACACACCAGGACCATGGACTATTCTTTTAAACTAATGAGAGACAAAAAAGGACAAATTTGGGAAACATGAAGAGGTCTGAATCGTCTCACATCCAAGCCATGTAACTAAAAGCTTTTATCATCAGTGTCACAGTAACTGCCCCCTTCAGCTTCCAGTGTGTATCCTGAATTCCAGGAATGAGTGGGATGAGCCTGCCACCTCTCCCCTTTTTAAATCAAGGCTTTAGAGTTAACATAGTGTTGTTTGTGCATTAGGACTGTCCCCACTCAAAAACAATTCAAAAGACAGTTGGCTGGTCCAGTCCTCATTGGAACAAAGCACCTCATTCAGCCTGAGTGTAGGAAGTCAGGTTTTGTCACTCATTTCTCCTTATCTAGTTCAATCCAATATTGACAGATCATTTTGATTTCTTGCAGGATCGACCTTGTTTCCAGAGACAAGCCAGCTCTGATAAACTCACTGTGCTCTTCTATAAAACAAGCTATGGAAGAAAGTGAAATATAAAGAATTGTTTATTTATTCATGTATCCTGGAGACTGTAAGGCTATGTTTGGGGAAGTGTACTGGTGTTTAGGGGGAGATAGCAGGTCAACATTAGATGACAGATAGACCTGAAGAACACCATCTTAAAGCTGGAAACCTGCAGAACAATTTGAGATTCAGCTCAACACTGTGTCACAAGATGTTCTCATCATACATATTCAATCAAAAGTCTGGTAATTATTTATAACTAGAAATTGTTTAAGTGTATAATGGCTTGCAATAATATGATGGAAGTATATGATGGCCATTCCTATGCTCAATAATTGCAGCAATGTTGGGCTTGATATCATCTGTTACATAGACCTGGTGGCTAGTTTTACTTGTTCTTGGGCACCTACTAATGGGCAGAAAATTTGTAGAAAAAAAATGCAAAAAATGAAATTAAAAATAAAACACAACACGATTTGTGTCATTTCAGTCTCTGTCTCAAAAAATAAGTCATACATGCAGTCATTAAACAGTTTCTATCAACATATTTATTTAAGAATAATACAAACATAATGAATAAAGTCTGTAAAATAAAAAAGTTGCATAAATATCATAAGCATAAGTATCTTGTTACTAATCATTGGATCACATGGACTGTCACTTCCTATCACAATAAATAAGCTCACTGCAACTCATCAGACAGCCAGCAGATGTCTCTCTTGTTTTACTTTTTATTAATAACTGCAACACAGACTTGTCTGCCTGACTGTGAACCTGCAGCTTCAGTTTATGCACTGTATTAGCCTTTATTAGCAACAGAGAATTTTTTAATCCTTCATACAGGAATCCTTCCATAATATTTTTGGAATATTTGATTTGATTCTAGTTCTGCTTTTAAACAGAGTGGAGGTTACATTTTCCTATTTAATAATCCTTGCGTCAGTCTGGGAACTCCCTCCATCTCAGTCTGGCTCTCCTCCCTCTCCTCATCTCTCTAGTCTTCATTACTCTTAGACTCCAGACCCTCTCGGGGCACATCTGAGGGACACCAGAGGCCCAGCAGATGTGGACTCTTCTCCTGAACTTTGAGCAGCCACTGTGCGAAGCCACAGACCTGGAATGTTCTTGATCTAGATCTTTAGATGAAATCGTGGAGTATGAGGGTGAGTTGTATTCTGCAGCTGTATGTATTGTTGTTGGGCTTCTGTCAGGCCCCTCCTGGTCGCTCCACATCAAAGGAGGCAGGTGAGGTTCCCCTGTCTCAGCTGAGGATGCTCACACTGGGCCTGGCTCACCTGCTGCAGGGGGTGGAGGAGAACGCAGAGCAGCTGGAGCAGCAGGGAGAGAAGGTGGCAGCAGAGCTGGATGGGGTCACAAAAAGTCTGGAGAGGCTGCTGAAGCAGATTTTACAGGCAGGACGCACTCACAGGCAGGTGAGAAACTAACTCATCAAAACTGGAACTTGACTGGGCCCACAGGACTGGGAAACAGGAGTTATCCCAAAAGCCACGACCTATAATTGTCAGGTTTACACGACTGATGGACAAGTAAGCCATCATTAAAAAAATCAAGCTTCTAAAAGGGTCTGGCATCTACATCACTGAAGATTTCCCTGAGGCCATCCGAGTGCAAAGGAGAGAGCTGCTCCTAGCAATGAAAGCTACAAGGGAGATATGTGATATTGCTTACTTGAAATATGACAAACTGGTCATTCACCCACGTTCACAACGTCAATCCAGTAATCAACCAACTTCTCACAGTCTGGGTCATTAGTCATTGGTTTTAATTAGGAGTTTTAAATCTTTCATGAGTTATTTTAATCTTCCCTATGGAAGGTATGAATCATAAAATTGATACACACAATTTTAATCCTTCTGATTATGCTACTGATGACTTTTCTCATTTTGATCAAGATCCTTTGATCAAGACATTCATTATTTTTCTTCTTTTAATATCTCTGAATCATGTAAGTTTTACAATGAAGCCCAATTAAACAATATGTGTGTCTCTTTACGATCAAATATTTTTTCTACTTTTCATTTGAACATAAGAAGTCTTTCATGTAATTTTGACAAATTTGTCCATTATTTATCATTACTAAAACATACATTTTCAGTTATTGCTCTAACAGAAACTTGGCTCACTGATAACTCAAAGGAAATGTTTAAACTTTCAAACTACATCTCTGTTCATCGTGTTAGAGATAACAGACCTGGGGGTGGGGTGTCATTGTTCATTCGCTGCGATCATTGATTTAAAATGAGGCATGATCTTTCAACAAAGTCTAACTCAGTTGAAATAGAATCTTTGTTCATAGAGCTTATTGGTGTTGCTGGCAATAAGAATATTATAGTTGGTGTTATTTACCGTCCTCCTGATCAATTTATTAGATACTTTAATGGACGTCTTTCAATCTGTCTCAACAGAATTAACAAAGAAAACAAATATTGTTATATCCTTGGAAATGTTAATATTAATCTTCTTAAACATAACACAGATATAGTTACCAGAGAGTTTCTTAATACTCTTCATTCCAGTTATTTTTTTCTTCTTATACATAAATAGGGTTAAGAATAACTCAGTAACTTTTATTGACAATATCCTGACAAACACTTTGAGTGAAGAACTGGAGTCTGGAGTCTTGCTTGTAGAGTTATCAGATCACTTCCCTATTTTTCACTTTTCTAATCTGAATTTTAATCAAATCAAACAAGATAATAAACTTCACAAAAGAGTTATGAACATAGCAAATAGATGTAAATTTCATAACATGCTTGCTATGGTGGCCTGGGATGATGTGTATGAGGAAGCAGAGGCTGAGTTAGCTTACCAAAAAGGTATGCTGGTTATTAGCTCTACTTTTGAAGAGTGCTTCCCTATCGGCACATCTAATATGAAAAGTAAAAAAGTCAGTGAGCCTTGGTTTACACCTGAGTTGCTCAAAAACATGAGGAAAAAGAATAAACTCTACAGAAAATATATATCAAATCCTACTTTTATAAATCACTCAACATATAAAATGTATAGAAATAAATACTTTCACTTTATCAAATGAGCAAAAAAACAATATTTCAGTAAGAGACTTGAACTGTCTTCTAAAGATGCCAAGAAAATGTGGAATACTATTAACGAGTTACTTCGAATACAAGTCCTACTGTCCAGTTACCTGCTGAATTTAATGATGGTGACACATCTTTCAACCATCCATCAGACATTGCTGAGAAATGTAATGATTTTTTTGTAAACAGAGGGAAGAAACTGGCAGGCAAAATTCCATCCAGTCCCTTGGACTTCATTCTTAGAAATTACCCCACTATCTCCTCTTTTAACCCACCAGATAGTCAAGAACTGAGTGATATAATTGATGAATTGAAGTCATCATCAGCTGGCCACGACAACACATCAGCCTTGCTTGTAAAGGAAGTTTAAACAGATCATTTTGCAGCCTCTCCTTCTTATTTTCTCTTTATCACTGAAATCTGGTATTGTCCCTCGGGATTTGAAAGTTGCCAAGATTATTCCTATATTTAAAGCAAATTACCTACCTATATCTATCTTCCCATGTTTTTCCAAAATATTGGAAAAAAAATTGTTTACAAAAGGATTGTTCAACATTTAGAAGCAAATTCAGTTCTCTATAAACATCACTATGGTTTTTGCAAATATCATTCGACCTATATGGCTCTTTTACATCTAATAGACAAGATAATTTCTTCACAACATAATGGGTTCACTTGTTGTATTTTGTTAGACCTTTCCAAAGCTTTCAATACAGTTGATTATTCAGTTTTGTTGGGTAAATGTTATAAATATGGTTTTCATGATTCAACACTCAAAGCAGTGGATGGCTCCTCTCTCTCTGTTGCAGGACAGAGAGATTAAAGAGATCCTTCACTCCAATAGCCATCGGGCAGTTGAATACAGACAGACTGAATGGATTTCCCCTCTGGAATAAATAGAGTAATTTTGATTTGATTTGAAAATTCATAATTATCAGGGGAATGCAGGACAAATGTAATAACAAACAATCTGTGACAGACTTAGCCCAGTTTGAGCTCATTTATACATGTATACTATGGATATAGGTCAGGTTTAGGCCCAAGATCTAAAATTGAATATTAAATTATAATAAATATTCATGAAACAAAATGATACAATGCGATTCCCTTCGAACAACTGTAGCAATATTGTTTTGCCTGACAATTTCTGCACAGCAGCACATTAAAAGAAAAGTTATAAATGTGAAAAAGGAACCAACTCAGACACCTTAATAATTTGTTTATTTTTCACACAAAAAAATGGGCCACTGATGCTGGTGGCCTATCCAATAAGGCTAAAGCTGATGATCTGAGTGTGTAATTGATGCAATTATGCTGTTCAGCTGACAGTGAGAGGCGCCATTCATGTAAAACAGATTAGAGAATGACGCAAATGATAGCCAATCGTTATCCAAGTCATTGTCTAGGGCATGCCAGTCGTTGTCGAGGGGTAGCCATTTCATTTTGAGGGGTAGCTGGTCGTTGACGAGGGGTGGTCTATCGTTGATAAGGGGTAGCCAGTCATTGACGAGGAGGAGCCAGTCGTTGATG